>JAADXL010000133.1:0-54394 GCA_023337755.1 Pythium aristosporum
TCCTCAAAGCCGGCGCTGACCCCAATGCGGCTGATAAGGTTTGTTGGAATTTGAAGTCTTGTCGCGCTTTTCTATCGGTGGATGTGGCGTGGGTCTGACGGATGTTGTTGTGTGGGCGGTGCGGTGATGTCACCAGGATGGAGCGACCCCACTTCATGACGCGTCATCAAAAGGTCATTTGCCGGTCGTGGAGCTGCTTGTGACGATCATCCAAGATCCCAACGTAACTAACAAGGTTCGTTCTCTCTCTGTGGCGCGAAAGATGTGATAAATGGACATCCGCCTGACATTTCTCGTGGTGTGTGAACATAAGATTTCTAGAAAACTGGAGAAACGCCTCTTCATTACGCATGCGAATCCGCCGAAAGTGGCGTCGTGCGCGCGCTTCTCGAACTTGGCGCTGACCTCCACGCAAAAGACAACGTGCGTGGACCACAACGGCTGGTGTTGAACCATTCCCATCTAGATTCGTATCGTGGACCGACCGTCTGACATTTCTTTGTCCATGTGCCATCTCACAGAATGGCCACGAACCACTACACTCGTCCATTCGACCTGATCGTTATCGTGGTTTGACCGCGAAGACACCAGAGACACTGCAAGTGCTCGTGGCGTGGGGCGCTACATGGGACGCAAAGTGCGACGAGGTGGTATCCAGTGACAAGGCCAGGGAAGAAGCCCCTGCGCTGCGAATTTGCATGCTTCTATGGAAGCAAGAACTTGCCGAGGATCTTCCGTTAACAAGCATCCCCCTCGAGGTTATCAATCGCGGTGTTGACAGCACGCAAGTCTACATTGACGACTTCAAGCAGTCAAGGGAAATCGTACTGCGTCGCAAGATCTGTCTCGTCGGATCCAGTTGCGCTGGCAAAACCAGTCTCGTCAAGTCCATCATCTCTGAACAGCCCCAGCTTGAACACGTGGACGACCGCACGATCGGCATCGACCACTTCCCCCTGCGCTTCTCCGAGCCCAGCGATGGGAAACGCAAGATCCACGAGGTAACGTTTTGGGATTTCGCCGGACAGGACGCGTACCAAGTGGCCCACTCGCTCTTCTTCTCGCGACGCACACTGTATCTCGTGTGCGTCGATCTCGAAGCATTTACGACCGCCTTTCTCCAAGCGTCAATCATGGCGAATATGAAGAAGCAGGAGATACAGCTGATGAGCGAGTTTATCGAACGCACGGTGATGCGCTGGATCCGCGTGATTATCGCACGCCAGCCCGACGCCGAATTTCATTGTTGCGCCACGTCGAAGAAGCTGAGCATGACGAGGGGGCCTCCGTCATTTCGGACGAGGAGCATGACAGTATGAGCGACAGTGCTACTGTAGTGAGTGCAGCAGTGACGGTGATCAAAGTTACTTAATCTAGATATATGGACACTATAAATACAGTAATAACATATATAACATAAGATCGGAGAACATATTACAAACCCTTATTAGGGTACCTCCACGCCAGATAGGGGAACGCGTAGAGTGTAGTTTCTGAGGCAACGACTGTGATTTGCGGCATTTCTAACCCTGCCTTGGGATCCTCACAATTTTCCCATCATTTTGGTGCCATAAAAACAGGGGGTAAAAAATAACGCACTCGCTCGTGCCGGGGACTGTCAGCAAATGAGAGTCGCTTCCTCTCCTTTCTCTCGTTCCGGCCTCACGAGTGCCGCAGGGCCAATGAGGTCTGCTTCCCGCCCTCACGCAGCTTGGCAGTGGTCACTGTCCACGTTCACCGTGTTGACCCTGGGGATGGGTACACTTGGGCCCAGCTGCCTCATTGGCCCCAGTGCGGCAGCTCAGAACATTCTGCCTGAACGCTCGTCGCTTTGTGGACAGTGTCCGCTGGGCTTTTTTGCTGGTCTCATCGCTACAGTTTTGACGTTGCCCCAAGGGGCACTCCCATTGGCCAAGACCTCCATCAGCCTAGCCAATGAGAAGCTTCTATTCCGCCTACTGTAAAAACCCATCTTTAATCGAGATGGTGCCGGTTCCACGATCGCGATCCTTTGACCGTCACGAGCGTCAATCCCCTTCACCACAGAGGCGGAACACCCTCTTCTCCCGCCTCTCAACCAACGGCTTCTGATGCCATCGACAAGAGAGCCCATTCCGAAATCTCCTTCGCCTCACGCACTCCAAGCACCAAGCCTCTCTCGCTCTCCGCTCCTCCATGACGCTCCACCATCGTGCGTCGGCATCCACTGCGGTCCACAACGCCGACGCTTTCCGCGGGCCGGTCGTGCCGCTCAAGCGCTCGTTCTGGCAGCGCACCAAGGACATTCTCCCCATTCTCCACTGGCTGCCGCGCTACCAGATGCAGAACCTCAAGTTCGACATCGCCGCCGGCATCACGGTCGCCATGATGCTGATCCCGCAGGAAGTCTCGCTCGCTAGCATCATGAACGTACGTCCAGAGAACGGGCTGTACACGGCCGCCACGGCGCCGCTCGTGTACGCGTTGTTTGGCTCGTCAACTGTGCTCTCCGTCGCGAGTGGCTCGGAAGTGAGTCTGCTGGTCGGCTCAGCGCTCCACGACATCAAGGACGAAAAGCAGCGCATCGCGACAGGTGTCTTCACGGCCTTCTTCATTGGGTTGCTGCTGCTGGTCGTGCGGTTTCTGAACTTGGCGCAAGTCGCCGACTTCTTCTCGCGTCCCGTCATGGGCGGGTACATCTCGGCCGGTGGGCTGCTCATCATGCTCTCGCAGGTGCAAAACCTCTTCAGCGTCAAGATCGAGCACGCGCCGTTCCCGCCGCAGATGGTCTACAAGCTCGCCCAGCAAGTCAACAAGATTGAAAAGCACGGATTCCTCGTCGGGATCTTTTCGATCCTCTTCCTCGTGCTGCTCCGCGTGATTAAGAAGCGCTTCTTCCCGAGCCCCGTGCTCATGCAGCTCTTCAACGATGAAGCGGCGGATACAAAGAAGCCGATCGACGCCAACGCACCGATCCTCACGCCCGTGACCGATGGTCAGACGACGCACCAGGGTGGCCACGGCTTCTCGCTCACAGATGCGCAGTACGTGCACATGAACGCCGAAGAACAAGAAGCGACTCCGCCCAGGCCACTGCCCAAGACCAAGACGCTCCAGTGGTTCTACTTCCTGGCCAGCACGCTCTGCGATCTTGGACCGCTCATGGTCTGCGTGGCTGGCGCCATTGTCGGGTACGCTTTGGGTCCCAAGAAGATCAAGCTCACGGGCCACGTGCCCGGCGGCTTCCCTGTCCCACTCGAGCCCTGGTACGGCTTTAACAACGGTCTCATCCCGGAGGGCGAGCTCGGCACCATCATCGTGCGTGCGCTGCCGATCGCTGTGGTTGTCTACCTCACGAGTATCGCGATGGCCAAGCGATTGGCGATCCAGCGCGGCGAAGACATCCGCACGGATCAGGAGCTGCTCGGTCTCGGCGTCGCCGGTGTGGTCTGTGGCTTCTTGCGTGCCATGCCGCCCACGGGTGGCATGTCTCGTACAGCGGTGAACCTCCAGAACGCCAAGACGCAGTTGGCGTCGATCATCACGGTCTTCATCATCATCCTCTCGCTCTACACGCTGACGGGCACGCTGTACTACCTCCCAAAGTCGACGCTCGCCGCCATCATCATTGTGGCTGGCTGGGCACTGGTGGAGTTCAAAGAAGCCAAGTGGCTCTTCCGCGTGCGGCGCGACGAGTTCTGGGTCTGGACGGCCTCCTTCATCTTCACGCTCGGCCTCGGCGTCATGTACGGACTGGCGGCGTCGATCGTCGCGTCGTTGGTTGCGTTGATGTACAAGACCAAGCGTGCCCCCGTCGTGATTCTGGGCCAGCTGGACAATGGTTCGTTCGTGGACCGCGAGCAGTACGCTGACGCCAAGCACTTGCTGGACGTGGTCGTGCTGCGAGTGGAGAACACGGTCTACTTCGCCAACTCGGAGCGTGTGGCCTCGTTTGTGGACGAGGAGCTGGCGCGACTCGCCCACGAAGGCGTCACGACCAAGGGCGTCGTGGTCGATGTGTCTGCCATGAACGATCTCGACGCGACGACGCTGCAGGTGTTTTCCGACATGCAGGAGAAGCTGGCGTTCCGAAAGATTGGCTTCGCCGTGGCCAACGCCAAGGGCAAGGTCCACGACATTATTGCCTCGACGAATCTGCTCAAGCGACTGGCGGGCAGCAACCCGCGCATTCCGATCGACGGCGCCATCCGCTACTTCCGCGACGGTGTCTCGGCCGACTCGAACGCGACGTCGCCGGCGTCATCGGACCATGCGGTGTGACCACGCCACGGTGGTTTGGGTGGTGTACCATTCAATCGAGAATGACGATTGGGGCTAAGCAGACAGGTATGCGACTGTATATTCGAACAATTGCACAGGGTAGTTAAGCAACAGATTTCCGATGGGGTTGACAAGTATGCAAGTGTATCTACGGTAATTCTTTCGCTTCACGTTCTCTTTGTCTGCTGATTCTCCATAGAAAGAAGCCGCGGTGGATACCAGAACACTGTGCTAGTAGGACTGCACTTGTACCTGTGTGGCCTCGTCCAACCTTGAGCACTCAAGGCCTTTGTTTCTACTACGTAGTACCTGTCACCATCGACGTTCATCGTTAGTACAGTGCGGGGAGAGAATACTGTCCACTCGTACACGTAGTACAGTACTTCGAAGTAAGGGTTCAACGTTGCCAACTTCGCTAGTCGCACAAGGTCGTAAAACCCTTTTTGCAATCGTAATTACGTTTAACGAGTGGTTCAACTCGAAGGAATCCATCACTTTCGTCCCGCGGTCTGATTACGGGAGCAGCTCAAGGCACATTAAGGAGTGAACATAAACGATACAAGTGTTTGCGCAATCGCGAAAGAGCGGTAAAATACAAAGCGAAAAAAACGGTATTTTTACCACGCGAATATTCGTACGTAAAATATCGATTGGGTTTCCCTCCGTTCATTCGGAAGCACGATGTGGACGCCGAATATGATTGCAGAGAAGCTGATGTCTCGTCTTCAAGCGGGAAAAAGTGAGGAAGAAGAAGTCGGGGATGTGATGGGCGTGTCGGTTGTGACGCTCAAAGGTAATGTCAAAGCGATTCGAGGACTCTGCGTGTTTTCTTAAAAGAGAATGGTACCTATTTTTAGCCCGTCGAACGCGTGCAATGCGGCATCGAGCAAAGAAACTCACCGGTCGTGAGCAAGAAGAAGTCGAGGATGTCGCGACCGTGTCGTCTGTGAAGCCAAAAGGTAATGTCAGAATGCTTTCGTTCTTTTCTGCGCGCGTTCATTAATCGAAATGATACTTGCAGTCCGTCGAAACCGTGCAAAGCGGCGTCAAGAGAAGAAACAGGATGGCCAAGATGTTGTCGTGGGCAGCGGTGTCCGTGAGAAAGGAGACGGGGGAGGCAGCATCGGCGGAGGTTTTGTGGGCGGGGGAGGCAGCATTGGCGGAAGTTTTGGGGATTCCGACGTTTTGCTTGCTGGTGGTGGCGGCTGGATCGGCGACTCGTCGAGTGATGGTGCCGGCGGAGATTATGACGTGGGAATCGTTGCCGAGGCGCCTGAGGAGAATTGTCGTGACTCCCCCGATGGGCCAGTAATTGGAATAAGTAAGTGCTCTGCATCCGCATGATGTCTGTCGCTGAGCTCACCGACTCCCACTCGCACAGAAACCAAGACTCAATCCATGCGCAACCGTGTGCACCTACGTCCTCCACCCGCACATTTGTTTGAAGAGCATGAGCGTAAGAAGGCTGCAGAAGGTGGTGGTATTGCCGTCGTGCCATTCGGAGAGGGCGTGCATTTCCCGTCTTCCGAGGCGGCCAAGGCCGCCTTAAAAGCGCACGCGGAGAAGACCTTTACAAGTATCCAGGTTCGCAACTCGATCACCGTGCATCTCGCGAACAAGTACGTCTCGGTGTTGCCTCTCATCTACGCCAAACGTGGATCCGGGATACTGACCTCTCGCGTGCGTAGGAAAATACGGGAGGCTGGTGGATCGGAGCAAGATTTGTGGCCAGTGGAGATCGGGCACACGCTGCTGCACGTCCGATGCTGCCATGGAGTCTGGCGAGCACCACGCAAAAAAATGAAGAAGAGAAGGAGGGGGGTAAAGGGACGAGTCAAGAGCGCGAATCCAAAGAGTCGGGGTACAGATTCTGCCCGGCGCGGATCACTGTCAAGGCCGTGCGCGATGAAAACAACGTGTGTACGCTCGTGACATCGGAAGAGGTGAGCTTTGGTGATTGAGTTGGGGGCACGTGCATCGAATCTTATTTGGGATCCTCTAGGTGAATTACCACGAACACGAGTGCTCAAAAGGAATGGTGGACGCAAAGGGCGAGTCACCCCTGCTCAAGAACCCCAAGATACAAAAAAAAGTGGCGGGGATGCTCCAGTGCCGTGCAAAAGCTCGCGACATCTGCGACTCCATCGCAGCAAAGTACGGCGTGGTCATTACGCCTAAGCAAATTGCAAATCACCGGCGCGATCGACTCGGAGGTTCAAGTGCAGCAGCAACGCTCAGCCTTTTACTAGAGAGATTCGCATCTTTCTCGGGATCTCGTTGCTTGCTCATCGACGATCGAGCAGGCCATATCTGTGACGTAGCAGTTCAATCTGCGGCTCAAAGACTTCTATTCGAGCGTTTCGGGGACAATCTCATCATGGATTTCACTCACAATACCAACAACGTGGGCTTCTACTTGGGTATGTGTTGGCGAGGGAAGCACAACTGATGTGACATTACTGACGGATGACTTGACCGCTCTATTATAGGCAGTCTGATGGTGACCAGCGTGACAGGGCGTGGGGTATCCGTGTACGACTTTCTCTGTGTGGAACAGACGGAAACCATGATGACGACTTTGCTGGAGCATTTCGTGAAGATCAACCCTGGGGCAACAGAAAAAGTGAAGAGCTTCGTCATCGACAAAGACTATAAGGAGTGGCGCGTGCTCCTACGTGTGTTCCCGGAGTCAGAAGTTCTTCTCTGCCAGTTCCATGTTACGAAGTGGTTCGCGTACGCTGTAACACAGCGCAAGTACAAGCTCAACACGGTGTCTTTACGCGATCATGTTCTCGACATTCTGTACTCGATGGTGTACGCCAAGTCTGTGGAACAATTTGACGTTCATCGGGCTGACCTCGACCGCCTCCTACGCACCAAGTCACCAGAGTTTCTGACGTACATCAACAAGCGATGGTACTCGTGCCGGAAGATGTGGAGCGATTGTGAGCGGCGCAATGTCTTCACTGCTATGAACACTACCAGCAACCGCATCGAGTCCAGTTGGAATCAAGTGAAGAAGATTCTAGGCAAGAAGCTACGGATTGATTTGTGCTTGGAGGCCGTGTTTGCGTACCAAACTGCTGTTCTCCGTCGCGAGTACCGCCTCATCAACCGCTATGCACATCGACTCGTGCTACGATCGAACTGTGACGAGTTCATACGGTCGGCGATGGCGGACGTCAGCGAGTACGTGGCAGGCGTGGTCTCAGAACAGTGGCGTTCCTTCACGATCCACGATGCCGAGACCGACGACCCTTACGTGGTCACACCAAGACGTGCTGCCGAGAGTGCTACAGAGAATAATCGTCTACCCAACGAGTCTGTGTGCTTCGACGTCACCCGCGGAGCATCGGAAAGTCAATCACATCGCGTCGTTACGAGTGATGCGAGTTGGACGCGCAGCTGCGGCTCCCAGGTCTCGTCAGGACTGCCGTGTCGGCATATGTTTTTTGTGGCCAAGAACACGCTCGGCCTGGAAGAGTTTCCAGTGGATGCCATCATGCCGCGGTGGAGAATGAGCAACATGTTCCAGTATCTACCAAGTATTACAGCGAACACCACCGAGATTCAGTCTCTGCGTGCTGGTTTGCTTCTTCAGGACGTCGCGTTCTCGGAGATTGTTGATGCCGATGTGCGCGCAAGGGAGAAAAAGGAACGTACTCCCGCGCGGCGCATCGAGTACTTTCGCCTGCGCCGATTCGAGAAGTGCAACGTTGTCGTCCTCAATAACCTGGAGAAACGGACCATCATCGAAGCCGAGATGGCTCCGCTGGTCAAGCTTCTCTTTGCGCAATCGCCGCCCCACTTCATTCGAATGGCTGCAGAATTGCGAGCGTTTGTCTCCACGAAGCTGGCCGAGTGGCAGGAAGAATGGCGTCCAAATTTCGTTGGAGGGCCAGGAAAAAGTAACGCCACCGACAACGAAGAGATCGCGGGAGCAACGCGTCACGCCGGTGAGAATGAAAATGCCGCAGCAGGGCACGAGGATACAAGAAACGGATTGGGAGTGGATGAATGCAACACCCTGCCTGTCGGCGCCGCGTCGAGTTTGGATGCCAGTGCGCTTGATAACGACTCCGAGTCTGTCAACGACAAGGACGACGACGAACAAGTTTTCCCGTCGGCCTGGCATGCAGTCGATGATGACGACTGGGTGCTACAAACTGTCGAGTCAGGGAAGGAGATGGATCGCGTGATTGCAGCCGCTCTCGCGGATGAAGAGGGGATGTATGACGATGGTGAAGAAAAGCAGCGAGTTGAAGAGGTGTTGCGACGCCTGGAGAGGTCCAGAAACGGCGTCGCCCTCCCATTGCCGGTAGCACCCGACGCCGTGGGTGCGATCGAGAACGCCGTGGACGGCATTCAGAAGAACGAATGGCAGCTGTTCGGCGAAGGCTCGAGCTTCGACAATAGAGGTCTCGACGATGAGTTTGATGTCGGGGTGCCAGATTTTGGCATGGGCTTGGGGATTCCTTTCCCCTCGGCTCTCTGGGAGGAGCAGGCACTCCCGAATGTCTCTGCTCCTGCTCCAATTCCACTCAGTCATGAAGAAGCTACACCAACTCCAACCAGCCCGGTTAACTCTACTGTGCCGTCATCTATATCGTCGAGTGGATTTTCTGCGGTGCTGCACGATATCGCCGAGATCGATGCGCGCCAACAGTCAGTCGCCAGTCCTCCCAGCACAGCATCCCTCTCAGCGTCGACTGTGTCGAAGATTCTGACTACGCTGGTTGCCCAGCATCTGGCAGAGAATCATTCGACCACTCGGCCGGCCACTAAGCGTCGCGTTTCGGACAAGGTGCAGTCAATTGACGTGGTGCGCCAGCTCGCCACGCCCGACGAACCTGACACTAAGAAGGCCGCAAATATCGATGTGGTCACGTTGCCCCCACGAAGTAAGAAAAAATCACGGACAGTCCCCTCGCAAGGAGCGTTACCCTGCCACCACAAATCGGGGTCGGCAGAACGAAGCAGCAGAAGACAAGTGGAGACGCAGGTGATCGCACTGGCTACCTCGGGCAAGATATCGACTTTCCTCTTCAACTCAGTTCGTGTACTCTCGCCATTCGCACAAAAGAAAACGTGTTCAGACTGTCGAGACTGTGGGAGAGTGTGCCCGAGTGTTTCAACGCTGACTTCTTGCTGCGCATCGTTCCGACTGTATCACTGAAGACCAATGGCAAAGGCGCGTTCCCTCTCAACTTTCGCGTGGGTCACTCGCTCCTACAGCTCCTCAGGAGGGCTCTTTTGCGATCACGTACGGTGCCGGAATATGGCCTCGAGCGCCATTGTGATCTGGTGGGAGAAAACTGCCTGTCCTCCACCAGCCTCGTCCTCCGACTGGGCAAACTGCGTGGGTTTTCGGAGGCCAATCTGAGCGACTTGAACGAATTCTACGAGCTAAGGACGAAGATCGACGCGTATCGCAGGGATGAGGTGTGGCTTACGTCTGACTGAGATGCCCAAGCACCACGTATTCCGTACCTGGCGGCAATGATCGAGGACAGCATCGTTGGAGTGTCGGTCGATGAAGAAGACGTGTCTATTGGCGCCCGGGACGCGATTTTCCGAAGGCTCCGGACTTGCGCGCTCAGTACACGTTTCTCTGTAAGAACTACAAGACAACACGCGAGGGCCTCAATGACTTTGTACGACCTCGCTGGCCGCTTGGCACGGCAAACGAAGTTGAATGGAAGCGTACTCATCTACGCTCTCCGGCAAATGGCATCCGGCTACGACGACGTGTACGTTTTTGACTGCCTCGCCCCAGCAACCTCGCTACCTACGGTCCCGATTGCAACCTTTCGGTGGGTTATGTTCCCAGTCAATCACTCGGATATCCACTGGACGATTATTTTTGCCAAGGTCGCTGAAGCCCGCGTCTTTTTCTATGACCCTTTGCAGTCGGAGGGGTTCAAGGTCCAGCAGAGGCAAACGTGGACGACGAGGTGCCTGCCAGTTCTGCAAAGCTGGGCGTGCCGTGACGGGTCGGTTGTCGGCTGGCCTGCTGATGGAGAGTCCGTCCTCCTCGAGAAACAGCACGACGGCGACAGTTGTGGAGTGTACTGCGTCGCTGCAGCCTTCGATCGTATGTCAGATACATACTACTTTGCGAAACAAGGTCGGGTAGGCAAGTCGGCAACAACACAGCTTCGGGTTCGTATCTTGTGGCGAATTCTTCTCGATTCAGTTCGCTTCGACCTCTATGAAGACGATACGGAGGCCAACCGTGTGCGGGCCGAATTGGAAAGGTACACCGACGAACGGCTGCGTCTCGTGGGACCGGACGTGTAGTCTACGAGTGAGAGGGAAACTTGCTCTGCACAATTGAGCGTTTGTGATCAGGACGATATCCATGTGGTATAGCGCATAGTACGAGTGGCGCCCTGGAATGGCACTAAGCGTTGGATGCATCAGCACGTTGCTTAAGTCGATGTTTTATACAACGAGTATCGATTGGGTATTTGCGTCTCGCGAGCGTGTCGAGTTGCGCTGGGTCGCTGTGTTCATTCATATCTCAGAAGTGATTCCAGTCCGGAGGACCCAAAAGTTGGAATTGGGTTCAGGACAATCTGGAGGACCCAAAAGTTGGAATTGCGGGGCGTTGCCTCCGTCAATGACCTCCTTATACTTTGAGTCCGAAACAATGAATGGGATGAGTGAGTTAATTCAGTCGTATGCTATCTGTAGACTAAGCGTGAGTGGAGTTTGTGCCACTCGTTTTTTCCCTGTCGTGCAACGTTCAAATCGCATCGTACATTGATGCAGATATCTCAGAACTGAGAATCTGAGTAAGCTGGAGCGGATGTACTGTTATGTGATATCGCGGTTCCTAATGGACGCAGCTCTTCCGTAATGTGCCTCGCGGTTCCTAATGGACGCAGTTCTTCCGTAATGTTTCCTAATGGACGCACTGGAGTCTTAATGGAGACAAAACCCCTAATGGATCAGCCACACATTGGTTTCTTAGCGTGTGTTCTCAGCCACGAATCTCGTCCATTTTGGATTTGTTTTAGTCATGGAGCAACTACCGCTCATAACAAGGCACGACGACGACGGCGAAGAAACCAAAGGCGATGGGGACGGCGACGAAGAGACCAAGAACGTGCAGGAGCGCTGGTTATGTGACGTGTGCTCGCTTCGCCAAAAGCCTGATACGGATACGTGCTATTTCTGCAAAACGCCGCGTAGCGTGTCCTTCGTGGAGCTGTTCATGCAGTGGACTGGTCGCGACATTTCTCACCAGCTTGAAGGCGCCAAGCGAAAAAATCGTGCGTGTGTGGAAGCCGAAAGAGAACGGCGCAGACTCGGACCGCGCATTTTCCGAATCGGCAAACTAGGTGACGATGGCAGTAGTAACGGCAATGACGACGCCAGTCACGACGAGCAACACAAGGACGGCAATGACAACGGACTCAACCAGGAGTACGATAGACTGCACGACGAGAGCCAACAGCATCACTACAGGTCCGATAACGGTCCCGACCACGACCACGACCAAACAGCCACATCACCGTACGACCCCCATTGCAAACAGCCGGTCGATGCGGCGCGTGAAAACGCCATCGAACTCCAGCAACCTCAAATCATAGCGTCGCCGGATGATGAGCAGCAGCCGTCCAAAGTCGCCATGCAACCCGAGGACGAAGACGAGTGCCGCCCGGTGAGGCGCCGGCTTAGTCTGCAATTTCTGGAAAGTGACAGTGACGACGAAGTTGCCACGCCGCCCCACGACTTCGGTGATCAGCAGCAGCCAGCTAGATACTCGGTTCCACCCCCTGCCCTCGCCGGTCAACAGCAAGTCGACGCGGCATGCGACAACGCCCTCAACGATCTCGACCAGCACGCCAAGGCGAATGATGATGCTGAGGAGCCGTGGAAGTGCGACGTATGCTACAACTACAACAAGGATATGAGTGAGCTGTGCTTGCTGTGCGGTACACCCATGGGCCGTTCGTTCAGTAGTGCGTATATAGCGGAGATGGAGAGTCAGTCCCAGGTCTCTGCTGCTGACAGCCCACACAATCGCCAACATGTGCCCATACCGAAGGTGTGGAGCTGTTGCGTGTGCTCCAAGAAGAACGAGAACTCGAATGCAATTTGTGTTGCCTGCGGTACCGACAAGCCCGAGCCAGTCAGCGCCAACTGTGAGCAGCCATTCCAAGTCGCGTCACCAAGCCGAAAACAGAAGACCAAAAACGGAACGCCGCACGTAAAACCAAGAACGACACAAAAGAAGAAATACTCGGCAGCCACCAAGCGCCGAAGCGCCAAGATTCTGTCACAGCCCGGCCCAAAACTCACTCGCACCACCCGCACGATTCGCACAACACCAACTCCGTCAAAACCGACTTTTGTACCCGCAAGATGGCCATGCGATGTGCGAAGTCTCCGCCATCACTACAACCCGAAGGATGTACGCTTCGAGTTTGAGTCTCCGTTTTTCCATTGCTGCGGTTGCGAAGGGCCCTGCAGATCCCACACGTGTCGGAATGGGAGGATGTACGTCTTCTGCTCCAAAGTGGGCTGTTCGTTCATGGGAATGTGTGGCAATGCTCTCACCGAGCTTGACCATCTCCAGCTCGCTCGCCGGTGCGGGACTGCGGAATTTACAGTGCTTGCTGGAGAATCAATCGACGCCGGAGTCGTCGTCGGCGAGTATCTTGGTGAGATCGTCGTCGAAGACATCAAGGATCGCGAACAGAGTCACACTCCCGAGTCGAAGAGCGCATTTCGACTGAAACTGAAGCGGAAGGCTCAGTCGCATCCACGCAAAGATATCTACATCGACGCCGTGGCCGGGGGAAGCATCACACGGTTTTTGAATCATTCTTGCACTCCCGTTTGCGAATTCCGCGAGGTGCGAAGTGGGGACCGGCACACGGTCGTGGTGACCACGATTCGTGCTGTTCGCGCAGGCGAGGAGATAACCGTGGACTACGGAGACGACTTGTGGTTTGTTTGCCAGTGCGGTGAAGCCACTTGCTGCCACAAGCATCTCCAACACGCTAGTAATAAGTAACAACGGAGACGATGTAAATCACACACGACGCTGCGCAATCCAATTTATTTTGATCCCAGTGCACTATTCCTCACCACCGTTGCCTCTGCAGTCAACCATAAACATATCGACTACCTTGTCAATGCAAACCGATAACGGCACAGCCTCATGCGCGTCATAACCGCCAAAGAGGTGCTTGTCGCTGCTCGCCTCCGCGCATGAAAGGTCGCACAAGGCGATAGATTCGAGAGCTGCGTGCAGCTCACACGCGCGATCAATGGCAGAGCGCACAGCGCGCAACTGATCGACAGCGTGGCCTAGGTCATCAACGATGTTCTTCAGTTTCTTCGCGGCCTCAAGTCTGGCATTTGAGAGAGGCAGCGGTTCCGTACAGGAACGCGCTGCGCACGGCAGCAAAATGGACACCGTCATCGCTGTCATGCGCGGCCACTGTCGTTTGCGCGCCGGGGCTGGTTGGAGAGGGTGGACGGATCCCATCCGAGGCGCTCGAGCTCTCGCTGGAATCGTCGTGCCCGAAGCGAACTCCGCCGCGCGCGTCGTCCATCCTGTAGGCTTCGTGGACTTTGTTTTTTCGCGTTCTCCATTTCCGTAACTTTCTTCTCTCCTCTGTAAGTTTCATTGTCTTGAAGACTATTTGTATTTTACCTGAAGATTGAGCGGACCGTCAGCAATGGACCTTAATGTACTACAATTCACGATTCCTGATCTAATGGGCCTTAATGGACCCCGTCTCTTCCTAATGGTACAAGGTAAATGTCCTGTTTTTATCCCCTTAATGGCGTTTGAGCTCCATCCGTCTGATTACGGTATTGGTGAGACCGCAGCGCTGGTCCCTCCATTTCTCAATCCCACCCAAATGGTCAACGCGGCGCAAGAGAAGCTTCCTCTGCTGGCAGACCCCGTGGCGCCGTCGGCCAAGGCTGCCACGCCGCTACTGTCACGCGTGCCGCCGCATCTGCAGGGCGTGCTCATGATCGCCACGGCGGCGCTCATGGCCAGCATCTCGTCGGCGCTCGTCAAGTTTGCATCTTATTCCATGCCGTCCATGGAGACGGTCTTCTGGCGCTCATTTGTCACGTGGGTTCTCAACCTCGTAAGCCTGCTCTTTGTACGTATACTACCACCTACCACCTCTAACGCACCGGTCTTCCTCCTATAGATTGGCATGCGCATCTACAAAGTCCCGCTGTACGCCGACCGCCAGTTCTGGCCGGCGCTCGCAGCGCGATGCTTCTTCGGCACGCTTGCCTTGTCGCTGCTATACTACGGGATGAAGCATCTCGTGCTGGCCGACGCGAGCGTCTTGGTGGCCACGGGTCCAGTGCTAACGTTCTTCCTGGGCGCGCTCGTGCTGAGGGAACGCATCGACCCTGTCAACCTCTGCGTGGGGCTGCTGTCGTTTGTCGGCGTCACGTGCGTGGCGCGTCCGCCGTGGCTCTTTGGCGAGCAGGCAGATGCCGCAGCCGCTAAGACGGGTTCCGCGCTGGCCGTTGTCGGCTGTCTGATCAGTGCGATCGCCGCCGCGTGTTCTTTCGTGAGCATGCGCCGGCTGGAGCACCTCCACTTCATGATCGTGATCAACTACTTCACGCTGGCCTCGACCATCGTATCGCTTGCCCCGCTGCTCTGGCAAGGGGTACGTTCCCATCCTCTCTCTCTCCGCTGACTTCCGAAAGCACTGTGGTCTCACTATCTCTCTGTGCAGACATTTGTGGCGAGCATGTCGCTCGCAAACTGGCTCGCCGTGCTGGGCGTGGGCTTGTTCAGCTTTGTGGCCCAATCTCTCTACACGCGCGGCTTCCAGATCGAAAAGGTCGGCGTGGCGTCCATCATGACGTACCTCGACGTCGTATTTGTCTTCATCTGGGACTCGACGCTGCTCCGTGAGCACATCAACCCGTGGAGCTTTCTCGGCGCTGCCATCGTCTGCAGCTGCTCCATCATGATCGTCTTGCGCCGCGCGCACCACAAGTGAGAATGAGAGAGAGAGAGAGGGAGAGAGAGAGAGAGAGATAGTGACAGAGAGTGAGAGAGAGAGTCCACGCCAGATATGCTACAGGACTGCCGTGTATATGCGGTTGCGGTCATGGGTTTCTGGATTCAGTTTCGCTTTCAACAATCGCAACTTCGGCTCACGTCTGTAATTGCATAGAAAATGTCTCGTCTTGTAGTTGGTGCTCACCAGCTTTCGCGATATTTCCACTTATCACATCAGATTCTGTTTAAATACCGTTCAACAAACCGAGTGCTGCATGCGGCGCCTCTCCGAGAAGCCCCATCTCGTCTGCATCGTGGACTGTAGACTCCCTCTCTCTCTACAACGCCTAACGTCTACGTGGGCGCTTGCGTCTCTTGGTCTTGTTCTTCACGGCAACTGTCGTCGCTTCTGCTGCAGCCGAAGCGCTGGCGGAGGTCTCCTCGCTGTCGATTGTCGTCGGCCAATCTCTCTTCAACAAAGCATCGATCGACGGACGCGATGAGATATTTCGTCTCACGTGGTGACGGATCTCAAACCAGCTTCCGGAATTTCCCTCGTCCTCCTCGATGATGCTTGCCGTCTCGCACCATGGTTCCAGCAGCTTCCGCAGCTCTCGGGCGACCGCGTCCGATACGACGGGAACAATACGCGCACTCGGAGATGTGGATGGTTCGCATTGATCCGCAACCCGTCGCGCGCTCCACGCCTGGAGGCCCTGGCGGCACATGACGTACGACGCATTGCCCGTCGGGAGCCGGTCGACATAGAAAAAGGGTTCACCCGCGGCTTCGCTCAACTGGAAGAAGATGCGCACGACGGCACTCGGACTTTGCTGACTGAACGCGTTCGAGAACAGCGACGACGGCCGCATGAGACGGGCAACCAGCGGCAGCTCGCCGCCAGGGCGAGTTGCTGTCTGGATGAGGATCATCGACACGGCCGTGCCGTTGAAAATCGGAATGAACAGATCCACATCGTCATAGCTGTGAGGGAATACGCCGGCTGCCCGTCGCGCCAACATGGCCCACAGTTCGTCTTCGCTGGGCTCGGTCGTGACTTGCAGGAAATGACTGAACCCGACTTTCCACTCCCGCCACCCCTGCAGCATGTCTCGCACGCTGGCGCCAAATGTACTCGTCGCATCGTTGAGCTTGCCGTCACGGACAACCAGCGGGTGATCTCCATACAACACACCGAGGAATGTCTCCACGCTGTGGAACTGACCCGCGTACTCGCGTGCGAAGCGCGAAGGTAGGGGGGAGTAATCACTGGGTGACACCACGACGCTGGTCGCATCCATGGCCAGCAGCAGCAAAAGGCGACTCACGAGATCGCCATGTTTGCCGCTCGTGCTCAACGTATCCCGAGACAGCACGGAGCGACGAAAGTGGGGGAGAATGTGTTCAGCCAGGCGCGCGTGAGGATCGTTGCGTGTCGTCGAGCGATACCACACGCATGCGGCTCCAAACGTCAGCACGGGCTCCGACGTGTACGTGATGACGAACTGATCGTGGGACACAGTCACGTGGACAAGTGTCGCCAGGAACTCGGCAACGGCTTGTGATGCGAGCCGGGACCACGACGACGGCTGCAGCCCGAGCCGACACAACACTGACGCCACGCCGAAACGTGAGTCCTGGTCGAAGCTGCCCGAGTCCATGGGAGGAGGTCGGCCACAGAGAAGCTTATCAGCAGCACGCTTAATCACTCTGTAAGCCGCCTCCTTCTTGTCCCAATCGTCGTGTTCGACGCGGTCCCACGATGGACGGCCCATGAGCACCAGCTTGGACCACGCCTCGTCGTACTCGCACCCAACGAGCTGTTGGTAAAACTCGTTACTCGAGAGCCCCTTGCGTTTCGCATCGTGGACCAACTCTTCGAAGCGAATGTCAATCGTCTGTGTGAGCACGAAAGGTGGAAAGAGCTCCGACTCGCTGGCAGAGCCGCGGCCCACCGCTTCTGGGTCGTCGTAGCGTGCAATGATTTGGGTGCTCGAGTCGACGAGCACTGCAAACAGAACGGCGTGTGGCCCATGCTTGATGCGGATCCGGTACGACACGGTGGTCAGCGCCGAGCGGAACCGTTTGTACCATCCAACTGCGTCATACCCATACCGATACGTCTTGAACAGATTCCTCGCTTCGTCGATCGCCAGCACGAGAATGCGAGGCGTTGCACCAGTCGCTGGAGCGGTTCTCGCTCCCACGGTGTGCGATTTGAGCTGCTCGCAAATCTCGGAATCCGCTTGGTTGTCAAACAGCGCGGACCAGACCTGCCCCACCGAGTCCCAATGGGTCGCCGCATAGTCGTACAACCGGAAAAGCTTGGTCGTGAGCTCCTGGACGAGGTCGCCTCGCGTGTTCTGGTCAACGGGCGGAAACAAATAGTCGCGCGAGCACTCGGTCGGTTCGGGGTATGCCGACGACTGCCCAGAGGTCGCTCGTACACACGTATAGAGCACTTTCATGGTGCCGTTGGGATCGTCCTTGGTGCGGTGGGCGAGCTCACGCAGCAAGCGGCTCTTGCCAAAGCCCGAGCTTTGGACGATCGAGATGGAGGGGAACGGGAACCGCGCTGGCGCATCGGCACACGCGTGTGCACACGAAGTGATGTACTCGTGGAGCTGCTTTGGAATCGTCTCCCCACCCAGGTACGGACGCGTAAACTCAAAGCAGCGGCGCCCACCACGGGCGTGGTCGGTGACGGAGTCGTCGCTCTCGAACGTGCTCATCGCGAAGCAGAATGGAACCTCCGGAGCTCGTGGTCGGATCGCTGGAGATGAAGAGAGAGAACAAGCATCTCTCAGAGTGATGGCTGGATCTTCTCAGCCGTCACTCAGCGAGAAGAGAGTGATGGCCTCGTGATGTACTTTTCAGACGAGAGACAGCACTGGTAAAATACAGAAATGAGATTTCGGATCAAAAACGAGAACGCCGCCATGGACAACGCGGGCGACGACCTCGCTGCCTTCATTGGTGGCGCGGCCTTCGAGTGGCTCCGAGAGAATGGCGTGATCGACTCTGCGACCAAGCTGCAAGTTCTCGCACTCGACCCCAGGATCCTCGCCCCAGAACCCAAATGGTTTTCAGTGCTCCACGCCATCATGGGAGCCTACAGTATCACGAAGCCACTGTCGCTCGACGGTCTTGATGCTCACCTGAGCGAATTGACGCGGGAGCGTGGCGCAATACCACGGCCGTTGGCGGACAGTACAGTTCCAACCGCTCCTGCGCAAGCCGAGGAAGGAAACGCCCACCGCGACCGCTGCTACTTTGAGTTTACGCGCGCGTACCTCGGTGCCAACACAATCCCGGCACAGCTGAAGGAGTACATATCTGAGTGCGCAAAGTGCTCGGGTGACGAGCCAGACTATTACAAGTTCCCGTACATCTCGATTGAGCAGAGCTCGGGCTTTGGGAAGAGCCGCTTGCTGCGCGAGCTCGCCCACCGCACCAAGGACGATCCCAACGGCACCATGAAGGTGCTATACACCTGCGTGCGTACAAGCAATGCGGACTCGTCGAAGTATCCCCAAGCTACCGCGAAATTGCGCGACTATTTGTTTCCTTCTGTGGTATCCAACGACAAGACTCCTATGCGATCGGAGAAAGAGAAAGATCTCGAGTCGGAGCTGACCGCAAAGCTCTTTCGCCTCTTTGATTTCGCGATTCGCCGGTGGGATTCGGTCGGAAACGAATGGTTCAAACTGTTTGACGACCAAGCAGACGCTGCGATCTGCCATCAGTTCCAAGATCACGAGATCCCGGACGAAGCGGCCCGTTATGAGCCGAAAGGCCCTCGTGTGCTTGTGCTCGCCGTCGACGAAGCGCGTTACCTACTGCAGAACGAAAACGACTCGACAGGCTGGTTTCATCAGTTGCGCAGAGCGCTCAGCGCGGCGTCAGAGCAGATTCGCAAGACGTTTGGAGATTCCTCGACGATCTTCGCGATTGTCGTTGACACAAATTCCAAAATCGCCGACTTTGTTCCGCCTGCAGTGCAAGACCCATCCAGTCGCGCTTCCAGCAGCGAGAGCGTGCTGTTTCCTCCGTTTGTGCTGACACAGACGATGGATATCCGCTTTGACGAGCTGGTCAAACGTGCACAACGCGACGGCCTCACGAGCAACCAGTTCTACCAGCAGCTCGTCACATGCGAGTGAGTACAACGACGCCTGGCCCAAACTCGTGTGCATGGGTCGTCCGCTGTGGGATCGTGTGAAGCTTAAAGACTGGAGAGCGAAAGAAAAGCCCACCAAGGTGATTCAGCTCGCTGCTGATAAGCTGCTTGGCGGTCGCTCGGCCAAAAACGCGGGGAACTTCAACCAGGAGTCGCTCTTCGGCGTCGCGTCCGTGCTTTGTCGAGTCGGAGTGCGACCGTATACGTGGTCGCCGCTCGCGTCGCGGACGGTAGCCGATTTCATGGGGACGCTCGTGTACTCTTCTTTCTCGCATGATCAACTGATCACAACGCATTCTTCGGAACCAATCCTGACATTTGGCGCCGTACGCGTGTGGTATCAATCGAGCACCACATCGGACGTCCATGCGAGATTGGCCGAGCAGATTCTCCCCCAGTTCCGCAAGTTGCTTTGTCGGGACGTCGTGGACACGGGTGGTGTCGGCGAGCTGGTGAGCCGACTCGTGTTGCTGCTGGTGATGGATGCAACAGGCGAGGCAGAATCCACTCTCCACGACAAAGTACGCGGGGGAGTTTCGAAGCGTGGAAAAGTTTCTCTGCGTAATGTATGGAAACGAACCGCTGCTCATCTACGGCAGGCAGCGAGAGGACGTGACAGCTACCCACAAGATTAAACTGGAGGCCATGCTGCTTCGGTGGCGTGGATGGAAAGTCGGCTTCAGCCATTTCGTGCAGCTCTCGGAGATGCCGAACGAGAGTGTGCTCTGGGCCATGCTTGCGCGGCGCGCCGCGGGTATCTTCCCACGCAACACGAAAGGCGTCGATTTGATCATTCCAATTTTCAACGGCGCGACAGTGTCGATGGCTCTCATCCAAGTGAAGAACCGAGCCGATGGCGACCCGGCGTTTCCTGACTCGGCATCAACTGCGATGTGGCCATCGGTCGTGTTCACGAACGAGCTCAAGCAGCGAGGACGAAACGACGTCGTGCTGATCTACATGAGTTTGCGAGGGGCTAATGCGACGGCGCGAAAGTCGTTCTACTTGGCGGATCCCGGCCGGAGACGCAGCCAGCGGAAAAAGCAAGGTGCGAAAGTAGATTACCCGTACGTACTGTGCCTCGAAGGTCTAAGCGGATGGAACGCGCATCGTGGCAGCAGACCGCCAGAAGACACTGAGTCTGGAGCCAGCGCCATTAAATCCCCTCCCGTGCCCGTCGTATCAGACGGTGTTGCTGAAGAGCTGCGTCGGCTCCTGGAGCCATGGTCGGATGTAATGCGACTCGTGGAAGAGGATCTCGCGCGCCGCGAAGAGCGCGTTGGGGTGAGGGACGACGTGATTCGACTCGTCGCGGAGCGTCCGTTGGTGAAGTCGCGCTTGATGACATGGAAAAGTGCCGCTGCTGATGTCGATGCAGCTTCACGAGGCAGTCGAAAGCGCCCAATGCCGATCCGAGTGGAGGAAGAAGCCGCCCCTGGGGTGTCGCGCGAGCCAGCACGTGGGAAAAAGAAGACCAAGATTAAGAAGAACAAGTGATGGTATAGTTCCGGAGCAAGACAGCAATGACCGGGGACGACACAAAGACCTTGGAGTCGACATTATCTCTTCGATTTGAATGCACATGGGGAAGGCTACGGCTGACTGACTTCCGTATTTTGTTTTGAAACCATCAAACAGGACAAGAGCAATTAGAGGACCAGCAGCGCATGGAAGGCTGTAGCCATTGATTTCGATGATCGCACGTACGTCTATTATCGTAATTTGCATTTAACCATCCGCCCAATTGCGTAATTTCTGTTCTTCAATACCGCAGACTCATCCGGGGGTTCTTTTTCGGTGGTGGGCACGTCACTCCACTTCGCAAATAAGAACCAGATGGGCAACAAGTCCCACGAGGAGCTCCCGCTGCTGGCGGTCCCGGCCGCGGCGTCGCCGTCCACGTCGCCGTCGGCCAAGGCCGCCGCGCCGCCATCGCCGCTGCCGCTGGAGGATGCGCCGCTCGTGCCGCTGCGGCTCCAGGGCGTGCTCATGGTCGCCATGTCGGCGCTGCTCTTCAGCATTCTCTCGGCCTTTGTCAAGCTCGAGTCCTACTCCATGCCGTCCATGGAGACGGTCTTCTGGCGCTCGTCCATTGCCTGGCTTCTTTGCCTGGTACAGCTAGTCCAGCTACACTATCTATTACCAGTTCTCACCTTCCGTTCCCCTCTTCTGTACAGATTGTCATGCGCTTCTACAACGTCTCGGTTTTCGTCGAGCGCCAGTTCTGGCCGGCGCTCACGGCGCGCTGCTTCTTCGGCACGTGCGCCATGTCGCTGAGCTTCTACGCCATGCAGCAAATGGTGCTGGCGGACGCGAGCGTGCTGCTGGCCACCAGCCCGGTCACGACCTTCTTCCTCGGCGCCGTGCTGCTCGGGGAACACATTGATCCCATCAGCCTCTGCTTTGCGCTCCTGTCGTTTGTCGGCGTCACGTGCGTGTCGCGTCCGACGTGGCTCTTTGGCGCCCATGCCGAGGATGCCGCCACCAAGGCCGGGTCGCTCGTGGGCGCGCTGTGCTGCCTCCTCAGCGCCACCTCGGTCTCGTTCGTCTACGTGAGCATGCGCCGCCTGCAGCAGCTCCACTTTCTGGTCGTGATCCACTACTTTTCGCTCGCCGCGACCATCGCGTCGCTCGTGCCGCTGCTCTGGCAAGGGGTACGTACCCATTTATCTACTCTCTCTCTCTCTGACGCCCCCCTCATTGATCCACTGATCCCACTGTCTACTCCCAGACATTTGTGGTCCACATGACGACCGCGACGTGGCTCGCCTCCGTGGGTTCGGGCGTGGTCGGCTTTGTTGGTCAGCTCTTCCTCACGCGCGGCTTCCAGCTGGAGAAGGCCGGGGTGGCCTCTGTCATGAGCTATCTCAACGTCGTGTTCGTGTTCATCTGGGACTTTGTGTTTCTCCATGAGACCATCAACCCATGGAGCATCGTCGGCGCCGCGATCATTTGCGGCTGCGCGATCATGATCGTCCTGCGCCGCATGAACCACAAGTGAGAGCAAGCGAGAGGGAGAAAGAGAGAGAGAAGAAGAGAAAGACGCTGACGTACGTCGGCGACGCCTTCAATCAATCCACTGTACATACGAGAGACTGCATCACCTTTTTAAATTCTCTCCACCCATCAAAATGGGTGGAGAGAATGCGTGTCGACCTGAGTCTCCGCTTGTCTGGATGCGTTTGACAGTTGACCACTTCAATTAAGCGTGGTCCAAGAAGGAAGATGACCACACCACGGATACGACAGTTGGAAGCCACACACTACACTGTATCCCAGCGCATTTTCTTCCACCCTCCACGGGCCATTCTCCAAAACGACCCGCAGCATGGAGAACTACTGTAAACGCTGGGTGCGTGCCATTCCGGAAGACGTTGGTAGGCCCGACTGTCGTGGAGGAACTTGTCGCGGTCAAAGGCATGCGCCAGCGATCACCCGACGGTAGCGGCGGGAGTGCGTGCGACGAACGCCTGCGCTGAGGCCCTAGACGCCCCAAACTGCGCCACACCGGCACTGAAGACTACGCCTCTGTAGCGTCTACGGCACGCTGCGCGAAACGTGTCGCTGCGTGTGGCCATCCTTGCGTTATGCACAGCGGCGACGACTGTCGGTGCAATGTCGTGGTCTACAACCTGAGCTTGCCCTGCGGCCACACGCTTGAGAGCGTCGACTGTGCCACGCTCCATGGCACGACGAAGCAGTGCCCCGTGCAAGAACGCGTGGAGCTACCATTATGTAAGCACCACTGTACGCTGCCATGCGCCGTGGCACTGCGCTTAGAAGTTTCGCTGGAGACCGAGAACTGGACCGACGCCTGGGACGTCAACTATGCCTGTCGAGCCCTGTGCGACGGGCTTCACCCCAGCGGATGTGGGCACCGGTGCCGGCAAAAGTGCAGTGACTGTCTGGAGGAAAGCCTGGGCGACCCCTGGCGGGCGACTGCCGACGAGATGCTCGCGGCCGGTCAACGTCCGCGCCATTCCGGCCGTGGCGTTTGCAGTCAGCCATGCAATCGTCTCATGGCTTGCGGCCACCGGTGCATTGCTGTCTGCCACAAAAGCGCGCCGTGTCCGCCGTGTGAAGCGCCGTGCCGCAATGGATGCTGCCACGGAGAGTGCCCCAAGCGGTGCAAAGACCCTTGCACACCCTGCATCGAGCCGTGCGCGTGGTCTTGTACCCACGGTGAGAGCGTGACGAAGTGTGAACTCCCATGCGGCAGTCCGTGCACGCGGCTGCCCTGTGACAAGCGATGCACTCAGCGACTCCAACCTTGTGGTCATCAGTGTCCCGGGCTCTGCGGGGAGCCGTGTCTTTCGAGTGCATTCTGCCGCGAGTGCCCGCCGTCTGCGTATACCAAGCATGAGGAAGTGGTCGACCTGACCAGGCTCACGCCGCTGGCGCTCCACAACCCGAACGCATCGCCGCTCGTACGGCTACGCTGCGGCCACTGCTTCACGGTGAAGACCCTGGACAAGTCTATGGTCGCGACGCCACGGGCAATTGGCTTGAAGTGAAACCTCTACAAGCACCAGAAGGCGAGGCCGAGCGTGCGGTCTCACTCAGAGGCTGCCCGACCTGCAATGCTTTCATGGACGGGGTCCGGCGGTACGGACGACTAGTCAATTACTCTCGCCTGTACCAAGCAGAGCTCAAGTACCTTCATGACATCACTGCGAAGATTGGGGCCCCCGCATCCCCGGCTCTTCTGGAGTTACGCCTCTCGAGATTCCGTGCGCTTGCCACACAACTGACGCCGACCCAGCAACTATTGGAACTTGAAGCTCGGGCGCCTAGCGCGTTGCGCCACAACTTGGTGTCCTTTCGCAACGTTCTGCAGACCCAATCAGTGCTTCTCGCGGGGATCGAGTATCTGGAGCTGGTGGGGAAGACGCTAGCGAGACGCCGTGGACGCCCACTGTCCGACAAAGACAAGAACCGAGCCCTTGCCAAGTTCACTGAGGCGACGACGCTCGAGACAAAACTGCATGCGTTGGCAGTCACGTCCGGCGCGTGGCGATCGGCGTCGGAGATCCTCATGCGCGGCGCTCAGCTGCGTGTAGCCCTTCTCCACTGCACTTCACAAGATCAGGTAGCGCAGGAACACAGCACCCGAAACGTGGAGGACTTGGAGCGTACACTACAACGCTGTCGTTTGTCGAGAGGGACGTGGACGCCGGTGCAGCGCTTCTGTGGACTGGCCGAGAGTGACATGTGGCCGGTTTTCAGTGGCAGCATGGCGCAGACGCCGACCAGAAGCGTCGTCGGCCGCTGGTTCCTGTGCGGGAGGGGCCATGTCTTTCTCGACAGAGCGAGTTCCATTACTACCACCAGTCTCAACGACGGCTTGCGCACGTGTGCCGAGTGCGACGCCACGATCGCTGGCCCGCAGACACCACGATTCCGTTGAACTCTTCTCTTCAGATTCAAACGTTCTTGTTTCGTTGAGCTAAGTACGACTTTATTTTAGCCAGTGTTTGTCTCGGATCAAAACGACTCTCTTCTTGGCTACGTCGCCGCCGACTGGACAAGCTTGGCGTAGAGCCCGCGCTTGGCCAGCAGCTCGGCGTGGCTGCCGCGCTCAGCGATCGTGCCGCCGTGGACGACGCAGATGACGTCAGCGTGCCGGATCGTCGAGAGGCGATGGGCAATCACGATCGTCGTGCGGCGTCGCGTGGCCACGACCTTGTCCAGCGCGGCCTGGACCATCTTCTCGCTCTCGCCGTCCAGCGCGCTCGTGGCTTCGTCCAGCAGCAGCACGCTCGGGTCGCGCACGACGGCACGCGCGATCGCGATGCGCTGCTTCTGCCCGCCCGATAGCTGCTCGCCCTTCACGCCGACTTGCGTCGCGTAGCCGTCGGGAAACTGCGTGATAAAGTCGTGGGCGTTGACCATCCTGGCGGCCGCCTCGATCGCATCGTGACTCGGCGGTGGCTCGAGACCGAACGCAATGTTCTCGGCGATCGTGCCGAGAAACAGCGTCGGCTCCTGAACCACGAGGCCGATTTGGCGGCGCAGCCACTGCGGGTTGAGCGTGCGCAGGTCGCGGCCGTCGAGCAGCACGCGGCCGTGGTCGGGGTCGTAAAACCGCTCGAGCAGCGCGATGCACGTCGACTTGCCGCTGCCCGACTGGCCGCAGAACGCCACGGTCTGGCCGGCGTCGATCGTGACACTGAACCGCTGCAGCGCCGGGATGCGCGGTCGCGACGGGTACCGGAACGTCACGTCCTGGAACTCGATGCGAGCGGCCACGACCGCGGGGCGTTCGCCTCGCTCGTCCAGCGCGTCGATCGCACGCGGGCGCTCGCAGAGCTCGGTCAGCTCGGTGCCCGACGCCAGAGCGTCCTTCGAGTCGCCGACAAAGGACGCGGCCACGCCCACGCCCTGCGCCGACAACATGACGGCCATGAGTGTGCGCATCATTTGAAGAAACGTGATGTCACGCGCGTCCACGAGGCGACCGCCGTACCAGAACACGAGCGCGTGCGCGGCAAACACGATGGACGCACTGAAGCCGTGAGCCACGCCGTTGACACGTGCGTCTCGGCGGCCGCGCTGCACGGGCTTGTCCAGCAGCGTCTCGAGTCTGTGGCGTAACCGCGCCTCGAGACCAAGCGCTGCGACTGTGCGCATGTTGCAGAGCGCCTCGGACGCGTGGGCGCCGACGTCGGCGAGCTCGTCGCTGAGGCGGCTGCTCTGGCGTAGCTGCTGGAAGCGGAACGCCTCGCTCGCGATCAGCAGTGGGAACACGACGCACAGAACGAGCGTGAGCTTCCAGCTGCCGAGCCAAAACGAGACGGCGAGCGCCGCCACAAAGGTAAAGACCGACTCGACTACGCGCCCGAGCGTGTCGCCCGAGAGGTCGGCCATCTTGGTCGCGAGCGTCGACAGCTCGGAAGCGAGCGCGCCGGCGCCGTGGGCCTTGTCGTCGAAGAAGGCGACGGGTTGGCGGCACAGCGCCGTGAAGTGCAGTAGCCGCACGCGCGTCGTGAGCTTCTGCCCCATGAAGCGGAAGCAGCACCAGCTCGTGGTCTTGAGCAGCCAGAGCGCCACGCCGCCGACGATGTAGACGAGACAGTAGCGCTGCACGTCGGTCGAGATGGTACTGAGAGACGACCGGTCGCCCGTCGACTGGAACGCGCCGTACCGCTGCGTCAAGGCCACAAGCAGTTGCGAGATGAGCAGCGCAGCCACGGGCATGGCGAAGCCGCTGATCGCCGACGCGACAGTGCCAATGACAAAAACGGTCCGCTCAGGACGACTAAGTTCCATGGCGTCAAGCAGCGTGAACGGCTTGGCACCGGTTGCAATGCTTGGGTCGTCACAGTGGTCTTTCCCTCCCCCTCCTCCCGTCTCAGTGTCCTCGTGGAGACTAAGCGACGAGCGGCGGCTGAGCGTCCGCTGTGTGAGCGATTCCGTCAGCTCTGGCTGATCCACCGCCGCTTGGGTCGCGTAGAGACTCTTGTAGTCGCCGCCGTTGATCGCCATGAGTCCGGCGTGCGTGCCTGCTCCACCACGCGGCCGTTGGCCACGACGACAATCCAATCAGCGCGACGCACGGTCGAAAGGCGGTGCGCGATCACGAGCGTCGTCATCTCGGTCTCGCCCATGAGCTCCTGCAGCGCGTGCTGCACGACGCGTTCGCTCTCCGCGTCGAGCGCACTCGTGGCCTCGTCCAGCACAAGGATCTTGGGGTTCCGTACGAGCGCCCGCGCGATCGCGATACGCTGCTTCTGTCCACCGGACAACGCCACGCCCTTTTCGCCCACGAGAGCCTCGTACTGCTGCGGCAGGCGCATGATAAAGTCGTGGGCGTTGGCTCGCTTCGCGGCCCGCACGGCGTCGGCACGCGTGAGCTCGTCAGTACCGCCCGCCAGGATGTTCTCCATGATCGTCTGGGCGAACAGCACGGGCTCCTGCGACACGACGCCGATCTGCGCGCGCAGCCACTGGAGGTTGAGCGCGGCAATGTCGCGACCGTCCAACAGGAGCTGCCCGCGCTGCGGGTTGTAGAACCGCTCGAGCAGCGCGAGCAGCGTGCTCTTTTCGCCACCGCTCGCTCCCACGAACGCGACCGTCGTGCCGGCCTCAATCGTGACGCTGTACACGTCGAGAACCAGTGCGTCAGGGCGACTCGGGTACGAAAAGCTGATGCCACGTGCCTCAATGCGGCCGTGGCAGCTCGCGGGCACGACGCCATCGTTGACAGAGGCATCGATCGCTGACGGCGTGGCCAGCATCGCGTAGATGGCAGCAGCGGCGCCTCGAGCCTCGGCGATCGCCGTGGCACTGGGCGCGACCTGCCCGACCGCGAGCGTCCCGAGCAGCACGCCAAAGAAGCCCTGGAAGACCTCGCCGGGCGTGGCCTTGTCGTGGGCCACGCGCGTGCCGCCGTACCAGAGGCCGGCCGCGTACATGAACCACGTGCTGGCAGCAAAGAGCCCGATCACGATGGACGCCGTGCGAATCGTCCGGACGTTGATGGCTTCGACCGCGAGGGCGTTGGCGTCGTAGGCGTGGATGGCTCGCCGCTCGGCCGTGAGCGACGCGACCGTGCGGATCCCTCCGAGCGTCTCTTCCACGATCGCCCCGCCCTGCGCGACCAGATCCTGAGTCTTGACGGTGCTGCGGCGCACCGTCAGCAAGAGCCACCCGAGCGACAGTGCCATGAGCGGCATGACGCCTCCATGACCAGCGTCGTGTCCCAGCCTTTCCACAGGCCGATGGCATAGCCCATGGCAAACTGGCACACGTACTTGCACGCCTCGCCGAGCTTCTTGCCCATGCCGTCCTGGATCTTGACCGTGTCGCCCGTGAGCCGCGTGGACAGCTGGAGCGCGTCGTGGGCGTCGAACCAGCCCATGTCCATGTAGAGCAAGTGGCGCACCGTCGCAGTGCGCAGCGCCTTCATCTGCCGCTCGGCCGTGGTCGTCAGGAGCACGTACGAGACCGTTTCCAGCACGAAGAGACTGGCGGCCAGGTACAGGTAGTGCAGCGCGGCCGTGTTGACCTGGGAGAGCGAGACGCCGCCGTCGCCGCGCTGGAACGACGCGATCGCGTTGCCGAAGATGAGCGCCATGCACGGGAACAGCGCGCCGGCCGCTCCGGCGCAGAGCAGGGCCAGCGCCAGGCAGAGCTTGTCGCGGCGTGACGCGTAGCGGTACAGCGCCGAGAAGGGCACGGGCGGAAGCGGCGTGGCCAGGTCTGGAGGGCTGGGGGTCGGAGGGTCCTGGACGACCGCGTATGCGACCGACGAGTCACCGTCTTGCTGTGGCGTGGACGTGGCCATGGTGGAGAGGGAGAAGGTGGTGGGTTGGTAGTGAATTGCACAGTGAGCTGTTGGGAATATGAGACCCCCTGGCCGTTGACAGGAGAGCCGCCACGTCACAGACAGGAGGCCCTATACTGAATTCAAGTTGTTTCAAGTCACATGGACGAGAATGCGAGCTGGAACCACCGGCATCATCACAGAGTGATGGTCGTTCAACGAGGACCGTATCTCAGAGTGATTGTCAGAATACCCTCCATCATAGAGTGATGGTCATTACAGTAACGGCAAGTACAGATAAAGCCAAATCGAACGAGGGTTCATTTATGCCGGTACGATAAGCCGTTCCAAAATTATGTCACCTCAAATTTCGTGTATCAATGTTGTTGTCGAGTACAATAGTGTTGCCCACCATGGCTCACTCGCCGCGCGATGCCGCGGCGCTGGCCGAGTGGGACTTCCTCTTCAGCTGGTTCGACGTCATCACCACCAAGGGCGTGCAGGCCACGCCCTGGCCGTCGCCGACGACGTTCGCGTCGGTCGCGACGCGCTCGACGACTCGTGGATTGAGCTCTCGCTCGGCCGCGAAGAGCTCGACTTGGACTGGGCGCTCGGCGTCAACGACGACGACGACGACAGCAGCGACGACGGGATCTTTGGCAGCGAGCAGCGCTGGTTCAAGAAGCCGACAACGCCACCATGGACATTCCGCCGCACTGGCTCGTGCCGGACGCGTCAGGCCAACTGCCGCGCATCCCCGTGCGCTTCAAGCTCATGCTCAAGACGCAGAACGACATGGACTTTCTCGACTGGAACTCGACGCTGAGCCATTTGCTGGGCACGCGCGAGTAGTCGGCCCCGTACCAAGAGTGCCTCAAGTGGATCAAAGACGCGGCCGCACGGCGCGGTATCGCGTGGGAGAGTATCGAGCCAGCGCCGCTCATCATTCGGCTCATGTTCAATGGCGAGTTGTACGTCACCAGCGATCTCCGCGGGCGCCTGCTGCGTCTCACTGAGGCCGTCCAGTCCGTGAAGCGGATCGCACAGGACGTCGAGCGCGACGGTACGTGGCGCGGGTCTCTCTTGACGATCGGCACACTGGAGATTGATTTCCTACGCACTGAAATCCACGACGACATTCTTAACGCGCTCCTCACGCTGCTGCAAGCGGGCGTCCGCGTCACGTACCTGCGGCTGCCGCAGCTGCAGAGCCAGCTCCCGTCCGTTGCGACGTGGGCGACGTTCGTGCGCCTCGCTCTCGGTGTGGACCACGATGACCACGGCCGCCTCGCGAGCGTGCGCCGCCTGATTATCCCCGCGGCGTACGCCGGCATCTTTCACTTTGCCCCGCTTTGCTCCGCGCTCGCATTTGCGCGCGGTGCTGACGTGGTCCACTTCGCTGGCTCCAAGCACCCGGACGGGACAGATGCCTTTGGCATTGACGGCACACATGACCGCGACCACGTCTGGCGGTGGCTTTCGTTCGCGCTGCTCAGTCGCGCGTTCCAATCGAGTGTCACGCGACTCATTCTCGACGGCGAGCGGCCACTGCTGCGGGACTCCGACACGATCCAAGCCATGATGGAGAGTGCCTCGCCTCTCGTGGATCTATACAAGAAAGCATACGGGAGCGAAGAGTCTCCGGTCCCCACGGGAGAAGAGACGTCTATCGAACCGGTCGTGATCCCTAAGTGGACGGTTGTTCGTCTGTGCGATGGCAAACGAGGCACGACAGACACCCACACGACTCGCGATCTCGTGGGGGAGCGACTGGGAACGGACCCGGCGACCGGCGACTCACTCGTCCTGGTGCCAGGGTACGGCTTTTGCATGACGAAGGACGCCGAGCCATCTCACAAGCGTGCCAAATCATTGCCAGTCCCATTGCAGGCCGGGTCGTCCTTCGAGTCGATCGTGTTTACACCAGGCCAGTCGACACCAATGGATGCCACGGCACTTGTAAAGATCGTGAGCACACTCGGTCGACGGCTGCGCAGCCTCCGGTTCACAGTGGAGTCCACGGACACGACACTGCGTGCCGTGTTTGCCTCGTGCCCTCATCTCGACAGCCTGGCCGTCACGGGTCTGCGGCTACCCGACTCGATGGACGTCTTCACTGACGCGTACGCCACTGGCGCTACGCACATCACGTCGCTGAGTCTGGGCCACGTCGCGACTTCGGAAGAAGCCGCGCGGGCGTTTCTCAACCGTCTTGCCGACCGGCAGAATGCCATTGCACAGCGGATCTACTGGAACGTGCAGCTCCCTCACCAACAGGGTCGCATCATCGAGGCCGTGAGTGAGTTTGAAAGGGTGCTTGACCGCAACCAGACACTCACGCACGTGTGTGGTGTCGCGCCACCGCTCGTGCGCTTCCACGGGCGACCAATCCCGGGGCGTTCCCACGAGCAGCAGCAGCAGCTCATGGCGTTTCTTGGCGCGATGCGAACCTACGGTATCGCACGGACGGTCGACAACGTCGTGTGGCGCCGCGTGTGGGCATTTGCCGAGGACCGACGACACCGGTACGTGGTCGCGAGCGAGTGGTGAACTGGCAGCGGGTTCCATAACTGACGTAAAGTATGGACCGAATTATGAAGGGAATGCTCTCATTTCAGAGGGGTCGCATTTTCAGCCTATTGACTGTTACATTGGAACCAGTGCATATGTATCGCGGCTACAGGCTACGCTCAAGCCGACCGCGCGACCGCAACGTCCTGCGTCTCTTTGTCTTTCTCCTCCTGCGCTGCTGGTGGTGCCTCATGGCGGAGTGCCAACTCAGTCACGACAAACTCGTCGAGCGCCCGCGCGGGCAATTCGGCGGCTTCGTTCTTGTCCACCACGCTGCGCCGCAGTAGCACGGGCGGAAACGCCGTGTCATTGAGCATGACGCGTGCCACTTGGAGCGGCGTGTCGATCGAGACCAGTGGGCCATTGCCACCACTTCCACCAGTCGCAGTGCAACGGGCCAGCAAAGGCCACACGACCACGCCCACGAAGCCGAGTAGCAGCACCACTGCGCCGGCGACCGTGAGCCACGCGTTCTGCGTGGGTGTCGAGAGCCACAGCGCCATGACCTCGGCGTTGCCCAGAAACGCCAGCATTGACGCCCCGCCCCGCTTCTCCTCGGACAGCACGTCCGTCGCAACGCCGTTCTGGAAGAGGAAGAGCAGCGCCGCCGTGTACGTCGTCTTGAGACCGTCCTCCATATACAAGTGGTTGCGGAGCACGTGATGGAGCCGCCGCTCGACAGGCGCAGAGCACTGCGTGGCGAATCGCTGGTCGCGCGGGTCCCAGCGTGTCTCCCCCAAGACGTTGTGCGGCAGCAGCACGTCGCCAGCGAGGGTACTGTACAAGCTCGACTCGGTGCGGGGTCGCCGCGGCTCGTGGACTCGCACAAGCGTTGCTGGCCGCTGGTCCTTGTTCTGCGCAATCAGGACGTCGGTCAGGCTCACGCGCACCAGCAGGTTGAGGGGCAGTGCACGCGCGCCGACCACGAGCTGCTGCTGCTGTGGAGTGGAGCTGTTGGCGAGAAACGACGAGCTCTCGAGTGGCAGGTGGAGACCCTCGCAGTGGTCGGGCGTGTCCACACCACACGACGCGTTGAATGCGGCGCTGAGATTCACGAGCTCCCACGCAACCCTTGCCACAGTATACCGGATGAATTTCCGCGGGTTCTGGACCACGGCCATCCTGTCGTTGTCATAAACACCCGAGGAGTTCGCCGATTTGTTCTGGAAGAGCGCGTCGGCCACGAGATGCTTGGAGACCGTGACCAGCAGCATCGAGTTGGCGGACGCATTCTTGCATGGGAGAAAAAAGCCGGCGCTTTGCTTGACCCAGACCCAGTCGGGCCGAAGCACTTCGGACCCGTTGGCGTCCGCACAGAGAGCGTACGCGTCCGTCTGCGCGGGCGGATCAAAGTAGTCGCTGCTGTCACTGTACACGGGTTTCTCCACCAAGCAGACGCCCGGCCACGGCCCGCAGTTGTCGTGCTGCGAGATGGTCTGGTACCGCGTCGTTTTGTTACCCGTCCGCACGGGCGTCCCGAGCAGCGACTGGTTCACTTCGACCTCGATTGTCACGGTCTCCACACTGATGTGCGGCGTGAGCTGCGCGCGAGCAAACTCGAGCTCCACGTGCGACCGAGAGGTATTGGGCATGGCGGCGACTTGGAGGCCTGCGTACACGGGGGCCTCGCGCACCAGCCACTCGCGCTGCGCCGTCTCACTGGCGCGTTGGGCGGTCGGCGGGAGAATGCCCGCGTGCACCGCCAGCGACGAGGCAAAGTCCGTCTTGTTGGCGCGGTCGAACCAGACGCGGTCGTTGCCCTGTGGCAGGTAGTGGTCCATCAACAGCATGGCCTGCATAAAGAGATTCCCGGCCTGGGACGCGTTCATGGGTAGCGCAGCGGCGTCTGTGTGGTTCCTAGTAGAAATGTTCACCTGAAGCTTTTGTACGGCCAGGGCCTTGGGCAGCGCCCTCCCCATCCACGCGCGCGCCGGTATGCCGTACTCGAGAAAGTCGTTCGTGGTCCTCTCCCCGTCCATAGACAGGCACTGCGTCACAGCCTGGGGCACGTTCGGCAGCACGAGGCTCCGCAGCACCGTGTTGGCGACCGAGTTGTCGGCGATCGTCTCGGCCACGATCTGGGTCCCGTTGGACGTTCCAGACAACCCGCCGCTTGCCGACGACGCCAGGTCCTGCGGGAGAATCGTCGACGTGGTGTACAACGTGCGCTGCTGGACGTTGATGGCGTTGAAGCCGTTGGCGAGCAGGTACGCGAGCGCAGCCGCCATCAGCTTGGTCGCGAGCTGCACGTGCCAGCGACTGCCCGTGCCGATCGCCGATTGCGTCATGATGCGCAGGATGAAGACGGGCACCACGAGCGTGATCAGCGACTCGAGCGGCTTGCCCATGAGCGTCACGATGAGACCTGAGTACGAGTTGTACTTGTTGACCAGCGTGGTCAGTTCCGTGCTGGTGTATTCGCTGGCGCGGAACGTCATGAGCTCGTGGCCGCGTGTGAGTGCAGCCATGAACATGACCAGCTTGACGACCGTGACGCTCGTGAGCAGCGCCATGCGGCGGCGGCGAATATCCACCGTCACGACGAGCGGCGCGTCGGTATCAGCGTCGCGACAGTGCAGCAGCGGAGGCGGATGGCTGCCCGTGGCGGCGGCGGTTGGTGGCATCGTCATCTGTCCCAAGTGTCCAAGTGAGGTCGGGTTGGTGGCTGGCAGATTGTCGAATGGCCTGTGAGGGGAGAGGAGTCTGGCTTTTGGACAAGCGCCAAGAAGTCTCTATGACGTAACATTAGATCCCATCGCATGTTTGGCGCCCTTCTCAGCTAGGACATCTGTCCATAGATGGCTGCATCCATCGGACGTGTTGTCTTCTCCTTGTCGCCTTAGGATCGATTATGGTCAGCTCTGCAGCTAGAAGGTACATTTATTGCGCAATACTAGTTTACTTCAGCTTCATCATCAGCATCATCATGGGTAGAGATTCTTCTCCAGTTGTAGATGAGAAATCTCAGTCATGAGCATCATCATGGCGAGAAATTACTCTTTTTTCAGTTGCAAATGAGAAATCTCACGTCGTGGATATTGGATTCCAATTGGTCAAGAATGCATAAAGACAGCGTGGACTGGTGCCAGTCCCTCGAATCAAGAGTCTGTTAACAGTAAACCTGATTTTTTCTCTTCATTCGGAGAGGAGATATCTCAGGTTCGTGGAGATTAATAGATTCCGATTGGCCAAAACTGCGTAAGGACAACGTGGACAGCTGCCAGTGACAGCGTGTCACCACCCACAGCCACAGAATGTGGATGAACCAGTACCCCGAGATGCAGTTGTTGGGGACCATCACTAGTGTAAAATGGAACGTTAGGAATCGCTGGGCGTGGAGAAGGGTGGCGCCCAACGCCACTGTTGATGGGCGAGGAGTATTTCCGGCGCTTGGCCAGTTGCGATCATCAAATGACCCTGAAGATGAGATCGCTCGCGTTGGTCCAGCGCCGTGGCCCTGGACAAGCACAAGCCCTTCACCGCTGGCCGGATGCGTCGTTCTGTTGTGTCACGCGGGCGACGAGAGAGTGCCTACTTTGGCCTCACGAGATGGTGATTCCTCCACTTGATTAAGACGCTTTTCGTGTACTTAGTACGGTTATGCATGAAATAAATAAAGCAAACTGTTCTTGGTGGCTTCAATCTTGGTGGATCGGACTCCCGCTCGCCGTCGTGAAGGACCTGCGTGACACTCGACTGGGACGCGCGACGGGCAGAGCAATGCAAACGAAAAGTCACTCGCGTGGCAGGACGGAGCGCCCGTACCCCAGACTGACGACGCACCGGAACCGCTCTTCCTCGGCGAACGCCCAGATCTGGCGCCGCACCGGCTCGTCCATTGATGGAACTGCCGTGAGCATGGCGCCGAGAAAGGCCACGAGCTGCTGCTTCTGCAGGCGCGAGCGACCGGGGATCCGCTGGCCATGAAAGGACCCGACGTCGTTCACGACGTTGAGGTGCGTGAGCGCGGTATTCGTGATAAGCACTTTTTCCAGGTCACTCGTGACCGAGTGGATCATGCCAAAGAAGTCAGCACCTCTCACTTCCTCAGGGGTGGCCATAACGGTCCAGCGAAGCCGCTCGAGTGTCTGTGTCATCGGATGGTGTGGGTCGGCGAGGAGAACGACGAAAGCCCGCGCCGAGTCCTCTGGCATGACAACGTACGGCAGACTCAGCGACGTCAGGTGCGTGGCGCCACCCGCATAGGCGTCCGTAACCGCGGCCATCGAGACGAGCATCGCGCTCCTGATTGCGAGGCTCTCGAGGTTGGGACACGACATGAGCACGGCGCGCAGCGTTGCGACGCGGCAGCTGACATCTTCAAGTCCGAGGCTGCGGAGTCGAGTGCCCAAGACGCTGAGGAGCTTTCCCAGCGCGGCGGCATCCATGTACACAGAGTGTTTGTGGTCGGATCGGAGCACGATCGATTGGAAGGACGATCCGGCGTGAAAGGGAGAGGAGTCGGGTAAGGAGACCTTGGCGCGCTTGGCAGGTGGTGCCGGCTCCGGTTCATCCAGCACACAAAAGCCGAACCCTGGCACAAGCACCAGAGATTCACCACTGGCGACGTGCGTACTAAGCCACTGACCGGTGAGACCGTGCGTGGCACGGCACTCGTTCGAGCCCCACGTGCCATCGCACAGTCGAAACGAGGTCCCCTTTGGGATCGTCATGGTGTGGCTCGTCGAGGCCATTGCTTGGCTGATGGGGACTGGCGGTTCGTGAGTAGTCGTACCATACAAGGCTTTGTAGAGATCGGCCAACGGGGAGGCGCTGTTAATCATGGCTTCCATCGTTTCGGAATCACGCAGCAGCGGCCGCTCGCCTTTGAGGATGAGCCGCTTGGCGCTCGACTGGGACACGCGACTGAGCAGCGCAAACGAAAGCCATCGCCACACATTATCCCTATCGACCGTGTCGTCCGCCCCAAAGGCATTGGTCCCATCTGGGTGCGTACTGCCTTCAAACTCGAGGACGTTGATGCCGCGCGCCATGGCAAGCGCCGAACAAAATGGCCCGAAATGGCAGATCCCAGCGTACGTCGCCGGCACGACAAGGTGGCGCACGCTCGCGAGGCAACCGTGGCCGTCCTTGTCCACGCCAAGTGCAAGTCGCACGAACGACGCCCACGTCGCAAAGGAAGGGAGGTTTCGTTGCAATCGTGGGAGCCGCAGGTAGTGGACCGGCCCGCCCGCCTGGAGCACGATGCCCAAGGCCTCGAGGATCTGGTCGTGGAGACGCGCACGACCCACGTCAATCTCCAACGCCTCAATGGACAGGAGCGAACCGGACCTGGTATTAGATTCGGTGCTGCTCTCGGTGACGCCCTGCGTGTGCTGGACTGTCTCGGCGAGGCGGACAAGTCGCGCAGAAACACCACTGGCGAGGAAGGATTCCCCATTGAGCTTGAGCTGAATCACAATCGGCACTGGATCCATACTCTCCCACGCGATGCCACGTCGCGCGAGTACGTCTTGGACCTGCTGCATGTCCTCTTGGTACTCGGCGGAGTATTCGCGCGTGCCCAGCAATTGGCTCAGCGTCGCATCCCAGTCCTGATTGTTTTCCGTCTCGAACAAGAGTTTCATCCGGAGGGGACTGCGTGGCAGCACGGCCGTGGCACCAGGCATGAGCCATTGCGGTGGCAGCGTGAGCCCCGCGTACTCGGCCGCCATGACGCGCCAGGCGGCAAAGTCGACTCGCGCGACGACGCTCGTGAGCGCAATCGCCTCGCGCGTGCGGCGCAGTCGCTCACGCACCTCAGGCTTCTGGATCCACGCACGATCAACGTCGGGCAGCACGAACCGCACCCTGCGTGTACTGGTCGACGGCTGCTCACTGCCGTAAAGCGCGTAATCGTCGTCGTCATTGCTGCTGTCGCTGTCGCTGTCGCTGTCCCAGAGCGACCGGGGGTCGAGCGCGCGGCGAGTGAACGAGAGCTCCAGCCACGGCTCGCTGCCGACGCGCACTTCGTCCTCCACGTCGCGCGTCTTGCATCTCACGTTCACAGACTCGAGAGTCGTGAACCACTTGCTCAGGAAGAGCCACTCGGCGCCCGCGCGAGCCGTCATGGGAATCTTTCTATTTTGGCGCGGGATTTTGGAGCGGCTCGCATCTGCTAATATCAGTACATGATACGCTATTCTATTGGCTAATAATAGAGTCGTGTATATCACTTTTGGCCAACCATCGAGTCGACAGATGGCCAAAACACCGTTTTCGGCCTGTTTTACTCGGCTTCAAACTGCCTTTTTATTAGGAGTAAAGTGTTTTACGCTTCCGTATTGCCTGGTCGAAGAGCTCTCCATTGGCCACCAGCCCACCACCACCGATGATCAAGATCTCGTCGTCGGAGCGGCAGTTCATCGCCGAGGGCGTGGCCGCCAACGTGCGTGCCGACGGCCGCGCGCGGCTCGCGTACCGCTCGGTCGCGATCGAGACGTCGCTGCTCTCGCAGTCGAACGGCTCGGCGCGCGTGTCGCTTGCAGGCGCCGGCACGGACGTGCTCGCGTCAGTCAAGCTCGAGGTCGCGACACCTTCCCCACAGGCGCCGCGCGACGGCCTCGTGTCCACCGCCGTGGCCTGCAGCCCGTCCGTTTCGGCCAAGCTCTCGAGCCGCGCGACCGAGGAGCTCAACGTCGAGCTGTCGCAGCTCCTCACGCGCTTGCTGTGCTCGTGTCCGAGCGTCGACCTCGCGCAGCTCTGCCTCGTGCCGGGCGAGTCTGTGTGGGCCGTGCACGTGGACGTGACGGTCTTTGAGTCCACGGGTAATCTCCCCGACCTCATGTCCATGGCCGTGTACGCTGCGCTCAACGACACGGTCTTTCCGAGCGTGCGACTCGTGGGCGTCGAGGGCGAGGACAAGACGGTCGAAGTGGACGCCGACCCGGCCGCCGGCAAACGGCTTACGGGCATTACCGACTGGCCGCTCTGCGTGACTATGTGCAAGCTCGGCGCGCACTACGTCGTGGACCCGTCGCAGGAAGAAGAGCTCTGCGTCGGCGCGCAGCTCTGCGTGGCCGTGGACCCCACGGGCCGCGTCTGCGGCGTGCAGAAGCGCGGTGCCGGCGCGCTCGCGCCCAAGGAAATGCAGCAAATGGTCGACGAGGCCGCCGAGCGCGCCAAGGAACTATTCCGCGCACTGCAGGCGGCGCTGCAATTCCAGCAGCAGCGCGACGAAGCGCTGGGCCGCAAGCACGAGCGCGTGGGGTTTCTCGGCTAAGACACTGTAAACACTATAGAATCTCTATTACACCGTAAACGACCTATTCTTGCATGGGCTCGACACTGCGCGGTGCGTCGTCCGAAGGGGCGAGTTCCGAGAGGTAGTTGACGACGCGCAGCAGGCGCCCCTGGTACCGCTCGAGGATCTGAATGTTGAGCGCCGCGTCCGTGAAGCCCATGGCCGCGAGCTCCACGAGCTGCGCGTGCCACTTGGCCGACTGGTCCATCATCTCTTCTCGGACTGGCAGGATCGGCTCGAGCGCGTGGATCGGTGTTGCCGCCGGTGTGTGAAGAGCCTGTGCAGGTAGACAGTACACAATGATTAAATGATCCGTATGCTTCGAACAACGAGTCGTAAAAACCACTCACCTCATCCAGTTGCTGCTCCAGCACTCGTCGGGCCTCTTGCCACGGCGCAGGCAGTGGGGCAGCGACGACCGGGTCGCTCTCCATCTCGACGTCCTCGGCTGCTTCCTCCTCTTCTTCTTTCTCCTCCTCTTTTTGCTCGTCTTGCCCTCCAATCTTCTCCACGAAAAGCGCTTCTTGCCGGCCGTTCAATCCCAACTCCGCAAGCGTCTTGTCGCTCGCGTCCACGCCAAACACACGCCGCGGGTACGTCGCGACGAGCTGATATCTCTCGCTCGCGTCCCCCGTGGACGCCTCGACCAGCGCCCACACGCGCTGCAGCGGATCCATGTGGGCCACGCGGCGAGTCGCTTGCGTGCCGTCGGGCAGCCGCAACACGATTTTCGCTTGGCGCTTTTCGTCGACGGGCGGCTCTGCTATCAGCAGCTCCATGAGCTCGGCCCTGCGGCGCACCCGCTCTTGCTCTCGCTCTTCTGTTCGTCGCTGCCTGGCCTCGGCGGCTCGCTGGGCGCGTTCTTCCGCCCGCTTCTTGGCCTCTTCCATCTCTTTCCGCTTGGCGACGGCCTCGCTGGGCAGCAGCGCGACCTCCAAATCCGTATTCAGGATACTCACGGCGTCTTCCGGCGCGAGCGTCGCGACGCGGACTTCGAATGTCGCGCGGCCCTGACGCACCAGCACGACGTCGCCCGTCGTGAGCGTCGTGTGCACGCGAAGCGCGCGCTCCAAGAGGGCTTTCCAGTCGAGCTCACGGTCGCCAAAGCCGTCGCCCAGCGGCTGCAGACTCGCCGAGGTGCCTTTCTCTAGTCGCACGTACTTGACCTGGATCTGAGCCGGAACCGTTTCGGTGGAGGTGGCGCCCGGAACGGTTCTACGACCAAAAAGCGACGCCGCGACCTTGGGCGGTATCCCGACCGTGCCTTCTTCGGCCACGAACTCCAGAACGCCAGCGTGCGTCTTGAACAGAACATTCTGCTGTGGAACATTCTGGTCCGTGGAACGGTTCTGCGGCCCCAAACTGAAGCTCAACTCGAATGTAAACGCTCCAAGATCAAATGCGCCTTGTGGGTTGAGTGTCTCGAGTGCTGACACTGGAAGCGTGATCTTGTCGCCGTCGTCAACTGTTGGAAATGGGGAGAGCAACTGTTGGTACTTGATGCCGCCAGTGATTCGTTGTTCTTCCAACGCGAGCTGTTCCTGACGCTCCTGTTCTTCCAGCCTCTCCTGGCGCTTCTGCATTTGGACCTGCTCCATCGCAGCCTGCGCCTTGGCGGCCGCGGCGCGCTTTAGCGCCTCGGTCTGCGCCTGCCGCCGCGCGCGCTCCTTGAGCTTCTCCTGCTCGCGCTTCCACTTGGCGCTGCGGGCATTCAGATCCATGTCCATGGTTTTCGTCGGATTGTGTTTTGTTGGAAGTTGGCGTTGGAACAAACTCGTGAAATGGAGAGAACGGATCCGCGTGCGTGTCGTTTTGTTCTGGAAGGACACAACCCAGACAGACCAAAGTGTTCCCTGGACGTATACTTCTTGCGCCTTCCCCCACAAAGATTGCATCATCTCGCCCTCCGGAATGATGGTCGTGTTTGTCTAATCGTACTTAACAGGGTGAGCTCGTGACCTTTCACGTCCGACCCGATCTTTCCTCCCGCGCCACTGCTGGGGCCACCACCATGAGGAGCTCCCTGCGCCGTCTGCCCGTGCGCGTGCAGATCCTCGTGGACCTCGTGCTCCTGCTCCTCTTCTTCTCGCTGGACGCGCGCGATCTCGTCTTCAAGATCAAATGGCTCGGTCCCGAAGACTCGTTCTCCTTCTCCACCACCACGCCGCCGCTGCGGCTCGAGCGCGAGCCGCTCGTGATGGCAGCCAACAATATCCCAGCTCCTGAGCCAGAAGCATGGTCGGTGCAGAGTGTCTCTCCTCAAGTGCAGCGCTCCGGATGGACGTCGTTCCTCCACAAGTGCCAGAGTCTTCACGCCTTCACTTCTCCGGACAGCACAGCAGCCTTCTCCCATGTGCTGGCCAAGAACTGCCACGTCGGACGACGCGACGCCAAGCACACAGTAAAGGAACTGGTGTTATCTAGCAGCGTGCGTGTCGACTCGGTGGCGTGGGTCGCGTGCAAGATGCTCTTCCACCACCGCAAGCCGCCGGTTTGCCACGCGCCCATCGTGCGGCTCTTCGGTCACCGGTACAACATGGACGACAAGCCATCGCTCGTGACTGTGGACCGCAAGACGGGCGCCGTCCTCTCATCCTCCAATGAGGACATCCCACAGGGTGCTTACTCGGCGCCGCCCGGTTCGAGCGCCGAGATGGAGATCATTGAGCTTCTCGCGGTCATCAGCAAGAGCTCCCCGTTGGGCAGCGTCGTGTGTGTCGAGGCGTTCGCGCCTTCCCATGCTGGGTACTACACGCCCTCTTTCTTTGGCTGTGGCAGTCCGACCTACAACCACAGTGCGTTCGTGGGCCACTTAGCCAAGGGCTTCCAGCAGTACCACCAGGACAAGGCCTGGCTCACGGCCGACATGCTCCACGTCTCGGGCATGACCTACATGGTCCGCGAGAACCGCCGCAGCATCTTCCACGTCAAAGGCTCCGCAAGCGACGGGTCGTTGGAACTGAAGCACCACACGCAACTCAACTTTTCGTCCTTTGGCGTGCTCTACACGATCGCGACGTCCATCGATCTGCTGCTGTTGCTCGTGCACGTGTACAGTGCGCTCGAAATTTTCAAGCTCATGCTGTGGCCGCTGTGGAAGTCGCTCGTCGTCGGCGACACGGTCGTCTCCCGCTCCAGCGCCAAGATGGCTTTCGCCGCTGAGGACTGCCAAGCCGTGCTCACGGCGTCGCTGTACAGGAGCAAGCCGATCGTGGTGTTCATCGTCGTGGGTGACTTGCTCCATTGGATGACGGTCGTGCCCACTGGGATCCTGCTCTCGGAATCGGGCGTGTCCGATGGTGCCAAGGTCCACGCGATGCTGTCCGTCTTCCGCTTCTGGGTGCTCTCACTTCTCGCGCGCTCCACTCGCTCTGGGACGCTTTCGTCGCGCTCTTTGAGAAACGAGCGTTCGCGTTTGTCCACGGCACGTACATTACAGTGGGCGAGGTCGCGACCATTGCTGGTGTCGTCGGCTTTCTCAGACGGTCGACGATCCTCTCGCTGCCCGCACTCAAGTGCGAAGCCGAGGCGCAACGCTTGAGTGATACGCAGTCGTTTGTGGGCCACATCGCCCTCTCGAATGCGTTCCCGGAACACCACGACTCGCTGCAAAACACGCGCTTCCAAGTGGTGGCGCTTTTGTACGGGCCGCTCGTCGCTGCCATCACGTGGAGTCTGCTGGCGATCGCGTGCTTTGTCGGCGTGCGCTTTGCCTACTTCCAGTGGGCTTACCCACGTGGACATAACAACCACTTCTCGCGCTTCTTGCTGCGTCGCACGTCCAGCAAATCCAGCGTGAAGCCCGACCTGCAACATGAACCGTCCCCTGCCGAAGGGCCGTCGCCACCTTCGCCCGTGGCCCACCGCCAGGGAAGCCCCAAGCGACACCTCTCCGATACCGCTGTGCTACCCACGAGCAGCCACGCCCACGCGCTTCGCCTGCCGCTGGAAAAGGTCGTGGACGTGCCCATCCGCGCGCGCAGCCTCGTGCGCAACAGTCTGAAAATGGAGAAGCAGGTTGGTGCGCAGCTCTTTCTCCGGCCGCCGCAGTATCTCGAGCACGGCATCATTCTCCAGGGCGGCTGCCTCCAGACGCGCTTTGGCTTTACGGACATTGTGCACCCGTACTTGCGGGCCGGTCACCACGTCCTGCCCGACGACGAGTCCTCTCGTGGTGAGCGACGCCTGAGTTCGTCCGAGAAGCTCCAGCAGGACGCCCACACGCTGAGGCTGCCGCTCGTGCCGCTCCGCTAACGCAACGCTTACGAAGGGGGTCTCATGCATACCATATATCCACAAAGTATAACAGCGTTTGACTTGTTAGCCGTATCCTACACCACCGTAGAGATTCCTTCACGTCCTCCTCAGTTGCCACGCATGTCGACGACGTCGAGCGTCTCGGCCTCTTGCTTCTTCTTGAGGTAGGCAAACGCGGCCAGGCCCAGAAGCGAGAGCGGCACGCCCAGGTCCGTCACGAGCCACATGGTCCGCGCGCCGTAGTGTTCGTAGAAGTAGCCGCCAATGAGCGTGCCACCGCCCCGACCGGCGCCGTTCATGACGGCGTTGAGCAGCCCCATCATCGTGCCTTCGGCGCCGCGCGGCGCGGCCTTGTACAGATACTGCGTCACGGCGGCCCACGTGAGCCCAAACGTCATGCCGTGGAGAAACTCGAACGGGATGGCAGTCCACGCGTTCGTCATGAAGGCATAGTACGTGATGCGCACCGCGTAGGCCGAGATGGACAGCGCCATGACCTTGACCGTGCCCAGTCCGTCAATGAGCCGCTGGGAAAAGAAGAACGCCGGGAGCTCCGATGTCGTCTCGCACATGATGGCAATGCCAATGATCTGCGGGTTGCCGCCCGAGAGGTTGAACAGGTTGAGCGTGAGGAAGCTCGAGAGCACGCCGTACATGAGCCCAATGAGGAAGACGACGCCCATGAGCACGATCACGTCGGTGCGCTGCGCGAGCTGGCGCATGGCGTCCGAGAAGGACGTCTTGCGCGCGAGCGGCGCCGGCTTGCCTTCCTCGACCGAGGCCGCGTGCTCGGGCTCGTCGTCGTGGTGGCTCGGCACGGGGATCTGGCGCAGCACGAGCAGCGAGCAGAGCAGCAGCACGATGCTCGTGTTGAAGGCCCACGCGATGCCGGCCGCGGCGACCACGAGCCCCGAGACGTAGGCGCCGGCACCGTAGCCCACGGCGCCAAAGAGCCGCTGCTTGCCGTACTCGCCGCCGTACTTGGCGATCATGTCGAGCACGGCGTGGTCGAGCAGCGCACCGGACGGGGACATGAGGAAGTTGGCGAGCACGACGATCGCGAGCGTGAGCGGGAAGCTGCGCGAGAGCGAGACCGAGTAGATGAGCACGGCGCCGCTGACGATGCTGCTCACGTGGATGAAGCGGTGGTTCTGGTACTTGTCAGCGATGGCGCACCAGAAGGGCGGGCCCACGATGGAGCAAATGCACGGCAGCGCCTGCAAGATGCCGATCTGGAACTTGGTAAAGTGGGCCGTGTTTTCGTAAAAGACGGCCAGGTAGTTGATGTAGGCCGAGATGCCCATGTTGGAGATCGTGTACATGGCCTTGGGCGACCAGAGCACATCGCCAAAGACCTTGGACGGCTCCTTGGCCAACGGCTTGGCGGGGCCTTCCGACAGCAGCGGCTTCTTCTCCTGGGTCGCCATCGTCACGAAGAGACTTGGGGAGGGCGAGGCGATTCCGATTGTGAGACCGGTCGAGTGGAGGACAAGGTCTCTGCTGGCGAGGGGCTCACTTGAAGAAGGTCCAACGGTCCAGAGGCCGGAGGAGCATCAGCCGTAGCGGCCGGGGCAGCGTCGTTGACGCCGGGATGACGGTAATCGTCGAAGAGCTCCCCATCTCCGTTGATGCGCCAGGTCAGAAGTTTGACGAGCTCACCAGCTGGCCCCCGGTTGAGTGACGGTCATTTAGTGTCCTTCAACTTCAAGACCCTCACGTCAAAAGATCAAGTCAACTGACTGCCTGGTCTAACTTGTTCGGTTAGGCGCTTGACGGGGGGGAACAAGTTGCACAAGTTGCAGATTTGCTGCAGCGTCACTAGGGTAAATACACAGCACAGCACCACACTGCACACTGCCCACTGTGTACAGTGCCGACGCTTCGTTTGGAGTCACTGCACCGCTTGGAAGGGCTCGTGGGAGTTTAGGGATCTCGTGGTCAGGATTTTTTACGGTATCGTCCATCGGTTGTGGACGACCGCAAGTGGATTGTGATTAACCAGTCAGCAGAGCCTGATCCACGACCACCAGTGTGTGGTCCACAACCAGGAAACGCTCTGGGCGACAGGGGAGTGTGCCAGCATCAAGAACATTTTGTTTTACTATCCGTAGAATTTGTATCAACAGCACGGGGAACAGGTAGCCATCCACTAAAGCAGTAGACTGGAGGACAAGACGGAGCTCCTCACCGCACCAACTCAGACGGCATCGTACGCTTGCTCCTTGACCTTGGCCTCTTCGTAGCGCGGCGACGTGAGCGGCAGGGGCGCCGCCGAGTGGGGCGAAAAGATCTCGGCCAACTCCAGCACCTCTTCCTCGGCCGGCTGCTCCTCGACCTCTTCCTGCTGCTTGAGGTAGGCGAACGCCATGACGCCCAGCAGCGACAGCGGCACGCCCAGGTCTGTCACGAGCCACATCGTACGAGCGCCATAGTGCTCGTAAAAGAAGCCGCCAATGAGCGTACCCGCGCCACGGCCCGCGCCGTTCTGGACAGCGTTGAGCAGGCCCATCATCGTGCCTTCGGCGCCACGCGGCGAGGCCTTGTACAGGTACTGTGTGGTCGCGGCCCAGGCGATGCCAAACGTGAGTCCGTGGAGAAACTCGAACGGGATGGCGCTCCACGCGTTCGTCATGAAGGCGTAGTACGTGATGCGCAGCGCGTATCCGGCGATTGAGAGCAGCAGCACGTTCACTGTGCCCAGGCGGTCAATGATGCGCTGCGAGTAGAAGAAGGCCGGGAGCTCGGACGTCGTCTCGCACATGATGGCAATGCCAATGATCTGCGCGTTGCCGCCCGAGAGATTGTACAGGTTGAGCGTGAGGAAGCTCGAGAGCACGCCGAACATGAGGCCCATGAGAAAGACTGTACCCATGAGCACGAGCACGTCCGTCTGGCGCGCCAAGTGGGCCATGGCCTGCGAGAACGAGGCCTTGCGCTCGAGCGGCTTGCCGCCCTTGGCCTCGGCCTCGGGCTCCTCGTCGTGGTGGCTCAGCACGGGGATCTGGCGCAGCACAAAGAGCGACATGAGCGAGAACGCGAGCGACAGGTTGAACGCCCAGGCAATGCCGCTGGCCGCGACCACGAGACCAGCGACGTACGCGCCGGCACCGTAGCCCACGGCGCCAAAGAGCCGCTGCTTGCCGTACTCGCCGCCGTACTTGGAGATCATGTCGAGAATGGCGTGGTCGAGCAGCGAGCCGGACGGCGCCATTTGAAAGTTGCCCAACGTGATGAGCACGACCGTGAGCGGGAAGTCGCGCGTGAGATGCACGGACCAGAGCAGCAGCGCGCCCGTCAGGATGCTCATAATGTGGATGGCGCGGTGGTTCTGGTACTTGTCCGCGATGGCGCACCAGAACGGCGGCCCAATGATGGAGCAAATGCTGGGCAGCGTCTGCAGCACGCCGATCTGAAACTTGGAGAAGAGCGCCGTGTGCTCGAAGAAGACGGCAATGTAGTTGATGAAGGCCGACTGGCCCATGTTGAAGATCGTGTACATGGCCTTGGGCGACCACAGCGCGTCGCCGCAGACCACGGACGGCGCGTTCTCGTCCTTGGCGGGCGCCGGCTTGCTCGGCTTGAGCGGCGACGCGAGCAGCGGCTTGGTCTCCGTGGTGGCCGACCCCATCTTGGCAGGACTGGCTTGAGGCGGTCGAGGCGAATTGCTCACTGACGGCTGAGCAGATCGCCTCAGCTTTTCAGCCTCTCCACTCAGCCAGTCAGCTCAGTCAGTCCGTGGTCGCGAAATTTTCCCCACACTTCTCTTCTGGAGAACACGCTGTTTAGACCGCGCGGCCCAGCTGTACTGTAGTGGGAAGTGGGGAAATTTTTAGTCCGCCGCTGATACCAGCGTCCACCAAATCATCCGCGGATCCACTGGTCCGCATCCGTCGACCGTGGGACCCTCGAAAAATTCGAGCCTCCATGACGCAACGGCAGCGTTTCTCGTGGCACGGAGGACAGAGCAGAGCTGCTGTTCAGTAGTAATACCGTAGTCGCCCGTGAGACCATGACGACCGTGCGCGCCACCTCGTCCCGCAAATTTCTGCCTTCCCAAGGCGCCAAATTTTCAGCGAAACTGTGAACTGTCAGCCGTTCCCCCTGAGAGAGTGACCGGTTGGACACTCATTCGTCATTGTAACGAGGGAAATAGTGGACTGCGTGTACCCATTTCCACTGTTCACAGTCAAGAGCGGAAGACTGTCTAGTCGTAACGAATGCGGCGGGATCACGCTGATGGCTCAGCCAACTGCTCGGCTCTCGACCTACGAGCGTGAGCCACGACCTATTACTCCACATCTGCCACACGTCTCGATGGCAGAAGGAACCGAGCCATTCGATTGCCGGGTCAATGACGCGCGGGAGAAAGTCCGGGACACACTGTATCCAAAGCAACCTGATATACAACTGTGCTGTGTGAAGCCAGCTCTTCGTCTCCTGCATCCAGGTGTCTGAAAAGGGGGAGTGTACCCCGGAGACTGGTCTCCAAACAGTGCGAAGCCAACAGGACTACATACGCATCCATCACGTTTGTGTGCACATGCGAATCAAAGTCCGATCGACAGAGAAACGCATGGGCCCTCCCAACCTCCTAAGGACGAGTCTCGAGGACCGCGCGAGACTCGCTCAGCACGAGGCAGAGCTGAGCGCGAGGTTGACGTTCATACAGGAGCACTGGGAGTTCGACGACGCGTAGCGCTAGCGGTATCCCCATCATGCGTCTGTGCATATCGGTGATGAAAGACCAAGAGTGCCGCCTATGGAGTCGCTCTCTCCCCACGCGGTCTTTAGCGCCGTAGGAGAGACCCGTGTAATGCACCGGGACTTCGAAGTACTCATTTGGCACATATTGGCCATGTTGAAGTGGCCAAAACGATTTTGGCCCTTTGAAACATACCGTCACTAAGCCGAGGGAAACAGCAGTGAGTTGCGCAATCAGTAGTCATTCTCTCAGGGGCATAGTGACTGTACCCATTCTCCATCCCAACAGCCAATCGCCAATGGCCATTCGTTCGCATCACGTCTCTCCCGCTGAATTCTTGGTCGCCTCGTCCCGCGTGACAACTCAACATGGCGAGTGCCACGCCCATCGATGCCCTGCGCGCGCAGCTCCAGCACGGCCGCGTGCTGCTGCTAGACGGCGGCCAGGCCACCGAACTGGAGAAGGACCCGCGCGTGGACCTGAGCCAGACCTGCCTCTGGTCGGCCTCGCTGCTGCTCGACCGCTTTGCCGACGTGCAGGAGGTGGTCACGAACGTCCACAAGGACTACTTTATCGCTGGTGCCAACGCGGCCACGACTGCGAGTTACCAGGCATCGCTCGAGGGCTTCCAGCGCGAGGGCGTGGCCGCGACGCTGAGCGAGATGGAGCCGTTCTACGCCAAGAGCATTGAGCTTGCTGCGATCGCGCGCGACGACGTGTGTGATTCGCTCCAGAAGACCGATGCCAAGCGTGTCAAGCCGCTCATCGCCGGCAGTCTCGGCTGCTACGGCGCCGCGCTCGCAGACGGATCGGTGCGTTGGCTGTGGCTTTGGGATACCCTCAGGAATGCCAAGACTAACTTCGTGGTGGTCAACAGGAATACCGCGGAGACTACGGCAAGACCGTGGCCGAGCTCTCGGCGTGGCACCGCCACCGCTTTGGGTTTTTCGCCGACAGCCCCGACGTCGACTTTGTCATCTGCGAGACGATCCCGTGTCTCGACGAAGTCGCGGCGTTTGTGGAGCTGCTCAACGAGTTCCCGCACGCACGCGCGATGATCGCGGTCGCGTGTCGCGACGGCGCGTCGCTCAACAATGGCGACGCGATCGCCAAGCTCACGCCGCTGCTGCAGCAGCTCAAGAACCCGACGCAGCTATTGGCTGTAGGCATCAACTGCTCAGCGCCGCAGCACGTCGAGAGTCTGCTGCGCGGGTTTGAGAGCGAGGCCCCCAAGCTGGCGTACCCCAACAGCGGCGAAGGCTGGGACGCCGTCAACAAGAAGTGGCTGCCTTCGGAATTGGCCCACAACGGCTCGACACCGTGGCATGAGTACCTTCCCAAGTGGTACGACGCCGGCGCGCGTGTGTTTGGTGGCTGCTGCCGCACCGCGCCCGCCGACATTCAGGTCATGCGCGAGTACTTTCTCGCCCGCGACCGCGTACTGGAAGCGTAAAGAAGCACGAGCTCGGGTAGTTGCCACACCACAGCAGAAAGAAGAGACTTGTTGCACGTGCTCTTTGTGTTCTCACTCGTTATCTGCCATAAGTATCGACCGATCAAACGCCCGCTTCCGCAGCGTGTTGCGGAGGTAGCGAATCACGAGCGTACCAGTATCATGCTCTGCACAACGATGCACCACCGCTTCCACTGTTTCGGATACCACTGGTTGTTCGAGCGGTACTAGTAGATACTCTGCGAGCAGATTGCGCAGCTTAGTACTATCCTTAACCGCTTGCTCCTGCCGGCCCCTTGGAGAATTTGCAGCGACTGGGGCGTCCATGTCGCCACAGCTCTCGTCGCTTTCCGTTATTTTGTCGGTCGCGGTGTTCACACGAAAGTGTTTCGGCTCGCGCACGCCGAGATCGTCTAGATGCACAGTCTCGTCACATTCACCACAAAAGAACTGACGGCACGTGAGGCACCGTATCTGCGCCCCCACTGTATGAGTGTTTTGGAGCAGAAAGCAGATCCAGCAGTAGCGACGCTGCGTAGGCGGCAGAACGATCGGAAGTGAGGGTGGGAGAGGACTTGAAGTCGACCAGCAAGTCGTTGGCGTGGCGCATGAAGGATCGGCCTTCTGGGCTATCATGAGGTCTTCCAGCCGTCGACGAGACTCGTCCAATTCACACTGCAGCATTCGTTCTCGCTCGATCGCGGCATCGCGCTCGCGCACAGCGAGTTCGTACTTTTCTGCGACAAATTTGGCCAGCGTCGATGTCTGTCGTTCCAAAGGATCGGTCGTGACTGAAGACGACGACGACACGACCGCATCCAAATGCATCTTGTCTTCTTCTTCCAATGGGGCACGGCGAACGCTGCGCCGCGCGCGCTCGAGCTGTGCGGTCTGCTTCGCCTCGTCGTCCATACGGTCTTCGTCATTCTGGACCCACGTCGCAGCATCATCGATCGTGAGCGAGAGTAGTGCCTTGAGGCCGAGAACCACGTGCTCGAGCACAAGCAGAACCCAGAGCTTCTTGAGATAAAACGCGCTGGCAATTGGAGTCGATAACGTTTCTGTAGACTTCCACATGGATCCGGTGGCCAGGAGAAGGCTATCGAAATCGTCCATGGTCGTGAAGAAGAGCACGGCGCAGTTGACGGCCACGGCGGCAAAGCTCATGAACTCGAGAATACTCATGAATGTCGAGATTTCGGTCTCACTCTCGAATCGCGGTCGGCGCTTGGCCTGGGTGCAGCACGCGACGTCTAGCCGCGTACTCAAGACGACACTTCCGAGTGCAAGCAGTGGCGCAATGGGCAGCACAGACACAAACATTGTGATGTACCCAAAGTGCAGCATGACCTCCATCTGCTTGCCCATCAAAAAGTCGGACGGATGCATGAGCTCCTGCAACAGCACGATGGGAGGTGGGGTAGCATTCACCTCTTCGGTGGCGGTGGCGGCTGGCGTCGACAGTTCGGCGTAGTACCATTCGTGCGTGAGTGAAAACCACGAGCGCTTCCGTGGCGCTTCCTCGCCGCTGACCGTTGGTGAGGACACGGTCCCAACACCACCCCCACTGCTACTGTTTCCGAGAATGAAACCGGCCTTGTGCCATGCGTATGCAACCGAGAGCAGCGGGAAGATGCTGCGCTGGATAACGAACCAGATCTGGCGCGCGCCCATAATGATGACGAGTTGCTTGCGAAGCGCCGGGGCGTCGCGGTCGACAAACGCGACCCAGAAGAGCGAGAGGAACGCATTAAGAAACTTGAACCAAAAGAGCTTGGTCGCGAGCATGGACTCGAACTCCCAGACCGTGCGGTGGTTCTCCCACTGCGTTAGCGCGACGGCCAACTGCGTGTAAACGTTGTCGAGCACGAGCATGCTCACGGCGTTGAGCATGGGGATGACGTACGTGGAGAGCGGGGCGGGCATCCACGGGAAAACAGACTGGAGGATCGCGGTCGACGACGCATTAAGCTTGACGCCGATAAAGATCGCGACCACGAGCCCCGCCATCGTAAAGAGCAGTGGGAAGCCAGCGTATATCCGTGCGAGCTGGAGTGATTTGGGGAACGTCGTGTCCACGACTCCCCGCTCCGGCACATCAACCTGGAAGTCGCCGTAGAACGCTGGTGCTTGCTCACTGCGGTTGCGCTTGAAATTACCAAAAGTCGACAGGATCTCGCTGCGCTTGCGCTTCCATCGCTCGACAAATAACGTGGCCCAGAGTGACGTGAAGACGGCAAACAGGGGAGAAACGTACCTGGCATGGCCGATGGACCATGCCAACTGACACAGCGCACCGGGCACGGCGAGCACAACGAGCCACACGGCGTAAAAGAGCAGGAACGCGTAGTAGAATGCGTGCTTTTCGCCAAAGTACGTGAGCAACGGCCAGAGCATCTCGTACTGGTGCGTGCGCCGCTCGCGCAGAAACTGAGAAAGCGAATTGCCCGCAAACGGCTGGAAAATCTTGTGGTGTCCATCTTCCGACCGCACCCAGTGGCGCATGATGTTTTTGCAGCCGGAGACGTCGTGGAGCGGGAATACGGCTTCAAGGTTCTTCTTCTGGAGATGCTTTTGCAGATTCACGTTCTTCTGGACGATATCGAGCACGACTTGCTGCCGCTGCAGAGAGCGAAATGGCTCAAAGAGGTGCGGCGTCGAGGCATTGTACTTGGACCGAACGGTCGAGCCGCGGTGCTTGATCTTGAGTTGCAGAAACTGCGCGTGACTCACGAGCACCTTGTCAGTCGCGCCAACGACCACATAGTCTGTACAGGAACCGCGCATGAGTCCCCACACCGACGGAGGCGTGAGCTTGTGGCCCACGGGCGTCACGCGTAAAGACGGCGCGATTACGCTCTCCTCGCGCATGGCCTCAAGCAGCGACTCTTTGAATGGCCGCTTGGTGAGCCCGTCAAAGAGCATGACGTACTCGGCGTGGTTCAGTCGGTGGTGGTACTTCTGCGGACGGGTGTCGACGACACCAAGCGTTTGGCGCGCCGAGTCGCTAGCAACATGGTGGATGAACGAGCCTTCGACGTTGCAGTTGGAGAGTTCCCACGCGAGACTCGCGGGCGACAGAAACGACCGGAACGTCGCGACCACATCATCCCGCAGATACAACACAGCAAGAAACAGGGGCGACTCGTGTCGGTAGTTGCGCCAGCCTACTGCCACGAGCGGAACCACGTCCAGTTTTGTTGGATCATCTAGGTCAGCGGGGTCCACTCCATCGGCTTGCAGAGTCGCGGGCGATGACGGTGCGACGCTCGACGCTCGTTTCTTCACTTGGCGTTCAGTCTTCTTGGTCTGGAGCGTTGGCACAACGTGCGCAGCCGACTGTGGGTGCGTCTGCTCGTACAGCATTTGGCTCAGCAGCAGTTGTACGATGCCCTGCTGGCCGTGGACCGCGACGGCGTGGAGCACAGACTGACGTTTATTTTCCTCACACGAGCAAACGTAGAGCGGCCGCAAGTGGACGACCGTGAACGCGCCTGGTGCGGCTCTGGTTTGCACTCCAGTATCGAGATTCGCGGCGAGATCCGCTGGCATCTCGAGTGCCATCTCGAGAAGTGCGCGCACGTCATCCTCCAGCCCAAAGCAGCCCATCCAGTAGAGCAGGTGCTGCCCATAGCGGATCGCGTCCGCGCACGTAAACAAACGGCGGTGCTGCGTTCGACTTGCGCGATGATGACGCGTGGCTTTATCGGTGTTGCGCAGCAGCTGCCGTGGCAGTCGTGCGTTCATCTCGTTCACATACCGCACGAGCGACGTCGCATTCTCCAGAAACTCGCGCGTGAAGAACCGCAGCGTCGTCACATGGTCGAGGCGTAGTCGCCAGCGCGCGTACTCGTTGCGTTCGCCAGCCGCCACGGTGCGCAGTGCGCGCATCTCGTTGGCGAGCGCGAGGCCGCGACGACCAGCGACGTCGGCTGCAAACAAATTGTCGCTGTTGGCCAGAAGCGGGATGCTAAACTGCGCCTTACCTAGCCGCGCCACCTTGTCCGTCTTCTCAACCGCTGGCAATGGATCCAGCAAAATGCCGCACAACTCGTGGTTGCCATTGTACGCGGCCCAGTGGAGCGGCGTCCATTGGTTGGCAATCTTGGGCAGGTTGGGCTGGTCGCCGTGGCACAGCAGCTGCCGTGCGAGCGCGAGTCCGTCGTCCACGTGGGTCTCGGTCGTGCCGCAGCCAAAGCAGCTCACGCACTGCAGCGGCGTGTTGCCAAAGTCGTCGACGTGCGTGGCGCCGTCCAGTAGGTCTTGTGGCGGGACAGTGTACGCTGGTGGGAACCGAACGGTCGCCACGGGCACGCGCTCGCCGCCACCGTCGTGCTTCTCGGCCATCGTCACGCGAAAGTACGTGTCGCTTGCGGCCATGCCTTCATCCTGCTGCGCCACGCGAAAGGCCTCGTACTCGGCCGCGAGCGGCTGCAGTAACGCCTCGGTCTCGTGCTTTTGGCGACTCGTAAAGTAGACGGCGCAGCTCTCGCCCAGCAGCAGCCGCACGACGCCGAGCTGCGCACCCATGCACGCGGCCAGCAGCGGCGTGCGCCCGGCGGTGCCGCGCGTGCGCAAGACGTCGCGGGGCGAGAGCAACTGCTTGGCCGACGCCGCGAGCGTCGCAGCAAGCGATGCCGCGTCGCTGTGTGGATCGCGTACGGGACTGAGCGGCGCACGAGCAGAGGTTGCCAGAGAGTTGGCGTTCGAAGGCACGATGTGGCGGCGGCGGCGCCGGCCGAACGCGAGTCCGTGCTCGCCGTAGACCAGCACTTCCACGACGCGCTCCTCATTCCCGTTCTCGCAGGCCTCATAGAGATCCATGAGTGGAACTTCCAGAGTCCTCAACCGCTCCCCTCCATGCGTATACAACAGCAGCAGTCACGCTACCAGCAGTCGCGGCGTCCAGCGTTTCAAGCGACGAAACGGCATGCGGGCGAGCGTTACGCCTCCTCCAGCGCATATACAGGAGACTCATGGAGACTCTCGAGGGCTTGGCGAAGAGCTTGGCGTCGTCCTCCGTGGCGGATCCTGCGGCGTCGCGGCGCCGAGGTTTCCCATTGTTGCCTTCTTTCCTTTTCCCCTTGTTGCCAAGTTCCCCGCCCCAATATTTCAGAATGATGGTCGGAAAAGATTGTCCTAGATTAGGGCAGTATTTTCGCGCCAAAAACGCATAATACTTTCCCAGCGCAATCACTCTTTCTGACTCTTCAAATCAGATTTTCCCTCCTGCTTCACGTTGGGCTTCCCCAATTGAGCGCGAGTCTCCACAGATGGCCGCGTACACGCCGATCGGAGAGGTCCCGCTGGCCCACCGTGCCAAGAAGCTTGCGACCTACGCGCTCGGTGCCGCCGTGCTCTTCGTCTCCTCTGGGCTTTTGGTGCAGCAGCACCAGTCGCAGTATTCGCCTCCGCTCCGCTCCACCTCTTCCTCCGCCACGTCCACGTTGACCAAGCA
>JAADXL010000134.1:0-54314 GCA_023337755.1 Pythium aristosporum
AGCGACCTACTAACTGAATTAGTGTTGCATGTGACCTAATCAGATTGCATCAGAAATAAGCTTGTTTTGAGTATCCAGAACGTGACCGTGACCCAAAATGTGATCTGCAAGGAATTCTTCCTCCCTCACTACACAACATCAGATGTGCCGGTCGCCCCACAATGGCGACATACGGCCGAGACGCGCCAGACGATTGCTATAATGTCCGCCCAGCTTGTCGAAAGGAACTGGTATTTCTAGGAGACCAAGGCCTCACTCGAGCGAGAGTGTTTGAGACCACTCGTTCGGATCCACGGGTCACACAAGGGCTTTTATTGCTCCCCGACCGCACTGCACCCTAGTGAAGGACGCAGCCCATCGACCGGCATTAGGCACGCCGCGGGCGACATCACCCGTATCCCATCGAATCATAGCTTTCCCGGACCTCCGCTCCACCGCCGCGCCGGTTTTTCCGTGTTGTCGTAGGGCTCTTGACCCCCTCTTATCCTACCGGTAGGCTCAATGGACAATGAAGATTAAGAGCATAGGGATTGTCGGCGTTGATTAAGAGCTTAGGGATTGTTGGCGCTGACGGAAAACAATCAATTATTGTCACAATAACTATATATGAGTTCAAGTGGGGCAATACGGGAAATTATTGGAGTCATCACTCTACGAAAGCGTCACACTCATCGTCATCATCATCTTCCCTGGCGCATTCTTCTTCACGAACTTGCCGCAACCTTCACACGTGCGTCCGTGCGGCGCTAGGCTCGTGAACATGTTGTCGACGACGACTCGCGACGACAAAGATTCTCGGGTAGGAAGAGCGACGTTGCCAAAAGTGTTTATGGTAGGGAGAGTCGAGATGCTTGGCTGCTGGGTGGTAGACTGCTTGGTGCTTGGAGAAAAGAAGTCTGAGAGCTAAAAACAAAGGACATTGCTTTCCGGTAGTAGACCGGGGGGAGGCGGAGAGACAACAAAGCGCGTTCTTGGCGCGAACGTGGCGTGTCAAAAGTCCGCTTTGGTTCGAAGCCAGCAATCTGATTGACGGAATCGAGTGCGCGCGTGCTGGATTGGTCAATGGGCGCTTCGTAGTCTTCTTCTCCTTCGTAATGGAGTATATTGCGTTACACCGTGTGAACTGCGGTATCTATATATGGAAAGCTAGCGGCGCTCGCTGGATGTGGAGCGCCAGTGGAGGAAGTCGTTGAGGAGGAGATCTTCGAGGCCAGCCCACTCGGGGCCGGGCGACGAGTGTAGGGATTGAAGACTTGGCGTTTGTTCATGGCGGCGTTAGCCGCCGGGTCGACCATCTTGTTATAGGCGCGGAGGTGGTGTGACCAGCGGTCCACGCTGAGCTGGTCCGCGAGGTAGCGTGCCTGGCGGTACATAGAGAGGAGCTTGGAGTTTCTTGGGCGGGTGGTAAGTTCCATTTGTCGAACAATCAGGAGGCTTCGTAGTATTGTGAGTGTCGTCTTGTTGACAGCCTCCTGTGCTCCCGCTGGTTATCGTTGCCATTCTCGGAGAAGCAGAGACTGGGAGCCTCTCAGCCACGTCAGAAAGCGCCCCAAGAAGCCCAAGAAGGTACCCAGGTTTATTGGGATGGCCGGACAATCAATTATTGTAGTGGGACAATATACACAATACAATATTTTCATTAGAGTCTTACCGAGCCCTGTGGTCTCACTGTGTGGATCACATGCCTCACTAACGTACCGAATCCTCCTGACTTCAACAGCTTTCAATCCGTTTCGAGCTTTTCGCACAGAAACTGGCCGACCTCCTCCCCAACAAGGCCATGCAAGACCGATGCAGCTCCACAGCTCCACAGCTTCAACTACCTGTTCGATGACGGATGAGATACTCGTGGATATGATCCAGTCCGACGCCTCCTTTCCCCTAACATCTACCACGCGACATTCTCCTCATGACTTACTGCGCGACATAACCCGGGGCCTCATACGTCACGTTGGCCCCGAGACCGAGTAACCTCCGCTCGCGTTTATGACTGGGGGAAGTCGATGGTAGACTTATTAGACAGAGTACGATTTAACTTCCCTACTCAATACAAAAATGAAACGAGCGTGGCTCAGGCCATGTAGTTAAAACATGCTGGACGCCCGCGACCTGTTTTCCCTTTTTTTTTGGATATTAGCATTCATATAGCTAGGCTGAGACGTCGAGCGCTACTCGACGTACTGTATACCAACTCGTGAGATGTACTCAGCTATCTGATTCTGCGAACAGGAGTTGGTGAGATTGAATGCAGTCCTGTGCCTAATGCTGGATCTGCGCTTGCTTATCCGCGCAGACCCAGCATTAGGCACAGGACTGCATTCAATCTCATTCTCCATTTTCCCATCAACCTCCAAGGTCCCCTCCCCAAGCTCGGTCCCCTCTCCAGCACGAGACCAAGCCTCCGACGAACCCTCTGCCAGCCACGGTCTGTCATTGTGGGCCGCCCGATAGGGGTGGGTGAACGCCTGCAAGCTTGGTTTTGCGGCTCTGTGGCCATACAGTCGGCATGCGATCTTGTCAGTGCGTTGCATGTTGACGGAGAATGGGATTGTACGCACGTCGTTGAGACCCGCCATGGCGTTCATTGCGATAAGTTAGACCAGCGGCAGCAGTCAGTTGCTATCAGTATCACGTGCTCATCGAATGTGACATCTTCATCCCACGTAGAAGCCGAACCCAGCTCCGAGTCGCTGGACGTCTCGTAGCTTACTCGAAATTGGCCACAACCGTCCGTGACCCTCACCAGTGCCGACTTTAGATATTCGTGACCTCAACGGACCCAAAGAGTAGCACAAGTTCACCCATAGCGACCACACGCAAATGAAGCAACCTGATAGCCCCACGGATAGCTCTCCAGCTCTCACTCGCACGCCCCAATCGACCGGACTGCGCTCGTGCTGGCATCGGCTGAGCCATGCGTACGACTCTGTGCAGGTCGAACTGCGTGGCAGTTACTCAGTTGAGCGTATGGTCGAGCTCCACGCGTATGCATCCTCGCACAGTATCGCATGGTGCGCGTTCGTGGTCGCCGTGACTCCTCTGCCCAGTATCGCCGTCACGATCCTTGTCGACACGGCGCCGCTCAACCCATCGAGCCAAGGGCTCACGCACAGCCACTGGTTCTGGTGGCGTGTCATGCTCATGTCGACGTGTATCACGTTCACGCTACTCGAGCAACTGCGTGTGTTCGTTACACGGCTAGCGCATACTACCGTGCTCGTGCTGCTTTGCATGTCGGCAGTCGTTGGCGTCGGCTGCACGGCCTACGGGGTGCTCATGGCCTCGCTCGTGGGGTACCCGCTACCCTTCACGCTCTTCTTCGGAGCGCCTGCGTGGCAGACGCTGTTCTGGGCGTGTGTAGCCGTCCAGTGGGGCCGCCAATTACGCCACGACCACACGCTGCGCAGCGAACTCGTGGTATTCTCAAAAGTTGTGGTTGTACAGCTCTCGCTCACGGTCATCTACCCGGGCTACAACCACGTCTTCGCGCGGCTCGACGGCATGGCGCAGGCGGCATTTGCCCTGGGGCTACCCGTGCTCAAGATTCTCGCCAAGAACGCCTTCCGCTGGGTCTACCAGCTCGCCGAAGACTTCTTCCCTGAGTTTGTGATCTTCAACGTCGAGATCTTCCACGCGCTGTTCGTGTCTACGTGTATGCAGAGCTCGACCTCAATCTCCACGACGGCTGTCATCATTCTCGTCGACCTCGTCCAGGCGTGGCTCCACATTCTGGACGTCGACACGATTCTCGGCGGCGTCAGGCTCTTCGAGTCCAAGCGCCGCGTTTCACGACTATCGAGCACCACCCTCTCCTCGCCCTCGGCCATGACGGCAGCGTCGCCTCTAATGACCGCGATGCTGTGTGTGGGGCTTGACCCGTCGCTCAAGATCGACTTATCCATTCGTCTCCAGTCAATGTCTAGGCCCACCCAAGTGAACGTCATGTCCGGAGAACTCCGCCATAAGCTAGGTACCATCCGCCCGATAGAAGAACCCACGGACGACGGCGACGAACGCGTCGTGACAAGCCTACGAGCGATCACGCAACGGTTCTCAGCGTATGATCTAAAGGAGCTCGAGGTCGCGTTGACGCGGGAGGAACGACGAAACTATGTCGCGACCGTGCTGCACGCGCTCCACTTCACCGAGTTTCTCGTGCTCATTGAGTTTGTCGAGGTCGCCGTGCCGCTCGTATACTGCTCGTACCTGGTTGCTATCTCGCACATGCCCAACCGCGTGTTTTACCCCCACCTCGCCACTATGGATGACCACGAGCTGCGGTCCACGGTCGCCACGATCGCTGTCTACATTGTGCTCGAGCTCGCGTCGTTTCTCGGGCTCTGCGTCGTGCTCCAGCGGAGGCTCCGCATCTCGCCCGTGCGACAGCTCGCGTTCGTGCTGCACAAGCAGTGGAAGCTCGTGCAGTCCAAGATGGTGCTGTGGGTCGTTATGACTATCGGTACGTCGCTCGAGCAGTTGGGTACGTTCTCTACATCACCACGAAGCATCCGAATGGGAGTTCACATTCAGTTAATCGGTCGCTTCTGTATGCAGGATATGACTACACGTTCCAGTTTGCGTGGCTCAGATCCTCTTCACCGCCTCCGTAGCCGCATAGGTCTCTACTTCTTCACCAGGAGAATCGCTGATGAGCTCGGCGTGGACGATGTTGCTTCCTTCTCTTTCTCTCCCTTCCGGCCGAAGTCGGAGAATACAATGCATGGTCTTCTGACTCTGAATAAATGCGTGACCGCAATAATCAACACCTCAGCATGACCCACGTGCATTCCAGCACCACCCCACATCGGCGACAAATGGACTTCTCTCAATGATCCGCTTACAGCTCATTTCGAGCGAGGAAGACGGCTGCGCTGCTTCCGTTAAACTTGACGATCCTCGGATTCCGCTGCAGCGTCTGCACGAGCACGCCGATCAGCGTCGTGGACACGACGTTATCCCGCAAGTCGAGCACTGCGAGCGTTGGGTGCGTTTCGAGCGCACGCGCCATTGCCATCAAGCCGATCTCAGTCAACCTAGGCTTGACACTCGAGGCCGAGCCCGGGGTACTCGAGTGGAGCGAGAACGACGTGAGTGAGGCGTTCGCGCGCAGTGCGTCCGCGAGTGCGAGCGCGCCGCGGTCACCAATGTCGTTGAAGCTGAGGTCGAGCTTGATGAGCGGCGCGTATCCGCGCAGCAGGTTGGCGACTTCAGCAGCGCCTTCGTCGCCCAGCATGTTATTGGAGAGATCGATCGACGTGCACTTGGCCGACGGGGTGGTGAGCAGACACTCGGCGATCGCGGCGGCGCCGTACTGGCGGAGACGGTGGCCTCTGGCCAGGCACAGCAAGTGAACAATGGCGCTTAGTACGTGCTGGCATGCATACAGAGTGAGATGGACCGACGTACTCGAAATTGAGCGTCTCGAGCGGTGCAAACTCCTTAGCAAACCGCTTGCGTAGATCGTAGGCCTGCGAGATGGCCGCGACCATGACCTTGCACTCGGACGTGAGCGGGTTCCCTTTACTCAGTAAGATCTTGCGCTGCAGGTTGGACGTGAACGCCTTGAGGTAGAGCTGCTTTGCGCCGTCGTCCGTGATCTCGTTCTCGTTCAGGTTGAGCTCGGCCAGCGCCGCGTTCCACTCGAGTCCATCGGCGAGTCCGGCAATGCTCTCGTCTGGTGGCACCCACAGACAGAACCGTCATCAGCTTCCTTTTCCACTAATCCCTATAGACTGACTTCACTGTGCGTACCGTTGATCTCATTGTCCGAGAGGTTGAGCACTCGCAGTTTTGGTGGCAGCAATGACAGGAACGAGCCGATCGCCCACGCACCGGGCGTGCCAATAGCGTTGCCGCTGAGGTCGAGTTCTTCGAGCGCCGCCCACGTGTGGTCGCAATGGCGGATCGCAGTCAACGCGACGCCCACGAAATGGTCTGTCAGCACGGACACCATGTGGAGCATGGCCTGAACGTGCTTGCCGCTCAGACACAGTGCGCGGCGATGGTCTGGAGGTGGTGTTGCCTTCACGTGAGTCTCGAGAATCTTTTCTTGCAGCTTGAGCTGGATCACATCGACGAGTCGGGTGTCTTGGCGACTGCTGTTGGAGCGACTCAGATGGAGGAACCGCAGTGTGAAAGGCTGAGAGAGGCTGTTGATCACGTGGTAAAGCGTCTGAAGTCCCACGCCCGAGAACTACAGCATCCGAGACTGTTAAAATGAAGTAGGTTTCTCATTGGAGACTGTCATGTATACATACGCACCTTGTTGTCGTCCATGTCCAGCGTCTCGAGTGCGGTGGCAATGTCCAGCACAAAGGCAAGCGCACCAAGACCGTGGTCGCCAATCCCATTTCCAGCAAGGGAGAGCACTTGCAAGGCGACGAGTCGGTGGGATTCAATGGCGTTGGCGAATGCGACGGCCGCGGCATCGGAGAGGTCATTGGACCGGAGATACAGGCGGCGAATGGAAAGCGTGAGGCTCGGGGACTCAAGAAGCACGTCGATGTGAGTGTCACTCAGATGGAGACACGAGAGATCGAGCGTCTCGATCGACGTGGTGAGCAATAGGTCGCAAATACTGGGTGGTGGCATGTTGCTAGTTCGCTTGACGAGATTGTACCCGAGTGCATTGAGCGACAGATCCAAATGCTTGAGCTCAGGACACCGCGCGACAACATCTTGGAGGACCACCAGGGAATCCTCTGTAAAGCTAGACCAATAGATAAAGTAGACTACAGTGAGTTCTCAGACAGCTCCAGCCTCACTCTCTCCCATGAACCCTCACCGGTTATTGGCAAGGTTCATGTGTGTGAGACTTGGCCATCGCGGCGGTGCCTCGGTCCATTCGGCTTGCGTCCAGAAGCTATCCGGGAGGTTGTTGAATGAGAGATCAAGCACGCGCAGTGAGCTGGTGATGACGGGGAGCGACACGACGCGCAGCACCAGGTCGCCATTGAAAGGGTCCGCCCCACATTCCGAGACCACGATCTCGCTGATGTCGTCGTGGCCGCCAAAGCGCAGTACGTCCCGCAGCTGCGCAACAGTTGTGAGCCTCGTGGGTTTCGCTGGCACGGCGCGCGCACTCGGTGGATGCGGTCGCAGATCGTTGGTCGCCGCCATGATGCGAAGCCGTCGTTAAGCATCCCAAAGGTCGTCCCCATTCTTTGGGGCTCCTCAAGTCGTGGAGCAGTTGACACACGTCGCAGGTTTCCACCAAGTCTCCAGTGAGGACCCAACATTTGCAGACGACGAGTCGGCGCCACCTGGAGCTAACGTATTTACCCAAATAGAACGCCCTACCCAAATAAAGATCCGCCCGTTTAGAACGCCCACACCGAGGGCGCGCTACAAAAATAAAAGCCCGCCCGAATAGTACGCCCTATGTCAGAGCTCGGTAGAGAAGATACCGGTAGATCTGAAGCTGCATTATGTAAGGGTCGATGAGCTGCTGAACTATTATAGAGGGGCTGAACTTGCAGCCTCAATTAGAAATTCACTGCCAGTCTCCCAAGCACCGACAGCCTAGCCCCGGAGCCTTTGGCCCCGCCATCCCCTATCGTCTGTCCTGACTCTATCATGGCCGCGACCACCGCTCAGTGTGCAATTCGCCATGCACGGACACCGCAGCGCCGTCACCATCTCAACAAAGAGGGATGCAATCGATTGCATCGCCACCCAAGGCGGAGGCGTCCCAACTTGTGCCGCAGCCCACTTCCGGAAGCAGGTTCTAGCTTCGACACAGGAAATAGAGAGCCCACCGATTAGAACGCCCTCCGTTTAGTAGTGCGCCTGTATAGTACGCCCTGATTGAGTGTGACCGCACGTTATTATTTGGAATAGTACGCGGTGTTTTATTTGGGTAAATACGTTAGAACGCCATGCTAGGGACTCCCTAGTAGGGAGTGCGCACAATCCCGACACGTCCAGTCTTGCCCTTCAAAATCCCCGCCCTTGTGTTTGATTGGCTCAAAATATTTTATTCGAACGGTTCTATATATTTCATCCATTAGTGTGGTTCACCTTAATCCAGTTCGCTTCCCGATTCGGGACGCGTTCCCGAATCCACTGGTCGCGAGGGGGGAAGGTTCCCGAACGTAGCTCCTCGCTTGCGGGACAGTCCACTCCCTCAAAATGGACTCGAAAGAGCGCAAGAAGCTCCACCGCTGGGAGCAAAAGAACCGATGGATGGCCCACTACGAGCTCAAGTACGGCGTGCTGCCGCTCGAGTACGGCGCGCCGCACGTGGGCGGCGGCAGTAGCACGCCCACCATGAGTGACGCGGCGACGCCCACGGTGGTCAAGGCCAAGTGCCGCTTCTGCGAGTGCTTTGGCCGCGAGGCGCCGTCGAGCGACTACCTGACGACCAAGGCGGCGGCGGCAGCGGCGGCGGCGGCGGCTGGTATTGAGTTCCCCGGCTCGCCCATGGCGTCGGCGGGCGAAGCGCTGGATGAGAACAGCTCGAATGCCGAGGACCACGGCGGCGGCGGCGGTCCGCTCAAGCGCCGCAAGAAGCGCCAGACGCTCAAGGTCTTTGGGCCCAACTTCCGCACGGATAACCTCGAGTCCCACTTGACGCGCGAGCACCCGGTCAAGTGGAAAGAGTACGAGCGGCTCCGCGACGCCGACAAGAAGGCCTTCTTCCCGGACGGCGGCGAGCTCGCGAGTGCCAAGGACCTCGTGCTCGCGCAGCAAGTCGCCAACGCTGCGGCGCAAATGAACATGGCGACGCGCAATGCCATGGCCATGGCAGCGGCTGCCAATGCGAGTGCCTCGAGTAGCGCCACGGGTGGTGCGTCCAGTGGTGGGCTGGCGCTGGTCCATGGTGGTGCTGGTGGCAAACTGCTTGGCAATGGCGTGGCTCCCATCAAGCACATGGTGCCGATCGAGACCATGGCGCTGGTCGAGCAGCTACTGGCGAGTCCCGCACTACGCCAGCAGCACGCGACGGCCATGCAGCAGCAGCAGCACGATCCGCCACCGCCAACCGCGTGGCAGGCGTTCGTGCGCGGAGACGACGAGACGCTCGCCGAGGCGATCGGCAGTTCACTCGGCGACGCGGACGCAGCGACCACGACGGCGACAGCCACGGGCGAGTGCAAGATCGTGAGCAGCGAGCTGTGCGCAGTCACGCTCAAGAACGAGCCGCTCTTTCTCTACCTCGTCGACGTCTTGAGTGCGCGGGCGTCGCTCGAGACAGCACTCGCCATGGTCCACGCGGCGCACCGACTCATTCCGGACGCCGCCACGCTGCTTCACAGTCTCACGCTCACGGACGTGGCCGGTGCCGTGCACCAGCTCGTGGCACTCAATCTCTCGTGCATGGCGCAGCTGCTCGCGTCGGCGTGGGGCTACTCGCTGTTTCTGCGCTTCTTTACGGTCCACAACACCGGTTTTGTGGACGTGCGCGTGCAAATTGCTGCGCACGACGACCTCCACGATCTCCACGTCGTGTCGCTATCGCTGGACACCGACGGCCACGGCGTCGACGCGCTCGGCTCGGCCGTGTTCAAGGCGCTCACGGCCGTCGATGCGCGCGCGGTCGAGAAGATCGTCGGACTCACGGTCGACGGCGATCACTACCACATGCACAAGTATGCGGCCATTGGCGCCTGGCTCAAGACGCAGAGCCAGGACGCCACGGGCGGCGCGGCCTTTTACGTGCTCTACAGCGGCGTCTACCACGTGAGCGTCATCGTCGACGAGCTGCTGGACCACTGCGAGGCCGATCTGCACTTTCTCTCGTCGCTGGCCGACGTCGAGTCGCTGTGTCGCCGAAACGTGACGCTGCGTGGACTGCTAGGCCCCGAGCCCACGCGGTTTGCGAGTGCGCGATGGGTCGCCGTCTTTAACGCGTGCGAGTGGCTCTCGGTGCACCGCGAGATCATTTTCCAGTGGGCCAGCGAGCAAGAGGCGCTGGCGGCCAAGCTGCCGCCGGCGCAGTGGTGGGTCACGCTCTTTGTGCTGCGCGACGTGCTCAAGGACGTGTACGCGGCCTTTAAAAAGTGCCGCGAGCAGAGCGATTCGCTCGCTGATGTGCAAAAGCACTTGCGCGACCTCGTGTTTCAGCTGCGGCTCAAGTTTAACATCAAGCCGACGCTCACCAGCGACGCGGCAGGCGACGTCACGTCCGCGGAGCTCTCGGCCGCGACGTCAGCGGCCGGTGCGACCACTGGAGCGGACAACACTTCGGCACCAGCGACGGCCAGCTCCATCACAACGACTACAGCGACGACGACGGCAGTGGCGCAGCTTGATCCGTGCGAGTTTTCGTACGAAGACTTTGAGAGCTTTGTGATTTCGCTCGATCTCTACATGTACGACGCGTTCCACCTCAAGTCGATCGACGAGCACGACCGTGTGGCGCTCTACCGGCGCTTCCACCCCGCGCTCATGCTACTGCTCAACAAGGTCCTCGCCGTGATCAACTCGTCGCCCGAGTCGCCTGTGCCCTCGCCCAGTACTACTAGTAATAGTACTAGTACGCACCAGTACGCGATGCAGATCCCGCCGTCGATCCCGTACGACTTTATCACGATGACGAACGTGGCGGCCATGGACGTGCTCAACCAGCAGCGGTTCCGCATCCGCACCAAGTGGACGGGCAAGGTGCTCGCCATGATCACAGACGACCGCAACCGCCTCATGGCCGAGTTTGCGCAGCCGAGCGTACTCTACGAGACGGTCACGCACGGCGCCAAGCTGCAGCAGTCGGGTGCGTTCGCCTTTCGCGACGCGTGGAAGCCGCTGGCCGTCGAGTACGCGTCGCTCGCGGGCTTTGCGGCCGTGTTCGGCGGGCTGCTCCATATCACGCGCACGGGTGAGGACGAGCTGGCGGCCTACTTCTATGGAGGCGGCAGCAAGCACCAACAATACGCCGTGCCGACACTCACGCTCGAGGCGCAGCTCCACGCCGCGCAGTTCCACAAGCTGCAGACGCTGCGGCGCCAGGGCGAGGCGACTGTCGTGTAGGAAAGGACAAAGAGAGAGACTTGAGAGAGGGTTGTAACAGAGGTTGTATGTCTAGTACTTCAGTGGCGGATTGAGTTGCTTCGTGAGCGCGTGCTTGGCGTCGCGTGCGTCGTACTCGAGGTGAAAGAGCTGTGCCACGGCCTCGAGCACGCCCTTTCGATCGTCCGCCGTCGGCATGGGAGCGTCGTCTTCTCTCGGATGGCGACGCACTCGACAAGGCGGACTCTGGATCTGGGCGTCCACAAACGCCCGCACGAGCCGCCGCACTTCGAGCAGTAGCACAGCCGACCGCACGGAACTCTTGAGCTCGATCCAGTCGTTGAGCTTGACCGTCACGTCTCCGGCTCCCGTCGCGCGCGGCGGAAACACAACCTCCATGGCGAAGCTAAACACGCACAGCGCACTGGGGAGCACCATGCTGCAGGACGGCACGTACACTTGCGACGTGTGGAGCTTCACAGCGTACGCCAGGAACGGACTCGCGAAGCTCGACGTCTTGGCGTTGATGGAACCGGGATGCACGAACGCGCGCTCGCTCTCGGCGCGCAGCGCGACGCGGTGGGACGACGACGCCAGTGCCGGGTCCACGTACATGACGTTGGGCTCGAGACCGGCGTAGAGTAGCGCCGAGACCAGCGCACAGGACGCGGCCGTTAGCGGCTGGGCCGATGCAGACGTCACTGAGGGCAGAAAGCCCAGCTGGGCGACGATACCGGCAAACTGTTTCTTGAGCTTGGTGATCTCGAGGAGCGAGCGCTGGCTGAGAAAGGACTGCCGACAAAACGCCCGTTCGTCCTGACGGCGACTACGGCGGTCAAGTCCGAACCGCTGGCGCCAAGTGTTGAACGCGTTCGTGTCGGTCAGCAGATCGCTGCTGCCAATGCTAAAGAGCTGTCGCGCCGCCTGCATCTCCTTTTGGTATCCATAGGGCGCGACGAACGGCGACTTGGTCTCGAGGATCGCCGCGCACGTCGAGACGGTGTCAAACTCGCCAAAGATCGCACCAAGCAAGAGTAGTTTGCCCACGCGCACGTCCACGGGCAGCTGCGCGAGGTGCGTACCGAGCGTCGTGAGCTGCTCGCGCGTGACTGGCGTCGTGCCTTCCGTGTCGTCGTCCGCGGCTTGTTCCAGTGCTCCAATCTCGTATAGTTCTCGCAACGCGTCCTGGACGCTCGACGGCTCGGGTGGGTCGAGACAGCCTTCGAGAAAGGCGGCACACGACGTCTCGACGCCAAACGTCTTGATCTGCAGACACAGCGACGTGAGCGGTGCGCGCTTGATCTCGGGCAGCGGCTGCGCGGGCATGGCGTGCTGGAACGTCGCGCGCGAGAAGAGACGGTAGCACGTGCCGCCGCTCGTGCGGCCCGCGCGGCCGAGCCGCTGCTTGGCATTGGCCTTGGCGATCCAGATCTCTTCAAGCAGGTTCGTCTTGGTCGTCGATTCGTGGCGCATTTCCTTGGCGCGGCCGCTGTCGATCACGACCTTGACGTCCTCGATCGTGAGCGACGTCTCGGCAATGTTGGTGGTCGCGATCACGCGCACGATGCCGCGGCGCATGGCGAAGATGCGGCGCTGGTCGTCTTGCGACAGTGACGAGTGCAGCGGTAGCAATTCAAACTTGGTCGCGTCGCGCAGGTACCGATTGCCCGACAGCACATCCAGGAGGTTCGAGATCTCTTGGAGACCGGGTAGAAACACCAAGATCGCGGCACTCGTACACGTGGCGTCGAGACGAACGACGTCGGACGCGGTCACGAGGTGCTCAATGAGCTGCTCGATCAGTTCGAAGTTGATCACGGACTCGTCCAGGCGGTCCAGTGTCCGCATTGTCTGCTCGCTGTAGGCTTCTCCATCCCTAGGACTTCCGCCCACCGCCTGATGGCGTCCGCCCTGTGGTCCGCTCGTGTCTCTCCACGTCACGCGCTGTGTATGCGACGACCCACCGCGACCTGTGATCGTCACGCTCGTCGACTGCACCGTGCCGTACGCATCCTCGAGTCGTCTATACGAAGGCGACGCCTCGTCGACTATAAACTGCGTCGCCTCAACCGCGTCTTCCAAGAAGAATTCCTCCACGGGAAACGTGCGACCGGGCACCGACAGCATCGGACAGACGGCGGTGCCGCCAAAGTATTGCTGGAAGCTGGCCGCGTTCAGCGTCGCACTCATGAGAATGACTTTGAGCGGGTGCCGGCGGCGCTTGTTCTTGGTTTCCAAAAACGTCCGCAGCATTGATAATAGCACGTCGTTCTGCACGTCGCGTTCGTGGACTTCGTCCACGATAATGTGGCTCAGTTCCTCGTCCAGTGTGGCCTCATCTTGGAGCTTGCGAAGCAGAATGCCCGTCGTGCAAAAGAGCAGCCGTGTGTGCTGAGTCATGCGACTCTCAAGTCGGATCTGGAAGCCGCACAGCGAGTCGCCCTGGGCCATGGCCTTTTCCCCCAGTTCGTACGACACACGCTCGGCCAAGCTGGTCGCCGCGAGTCGCCGCGGCTGCGTACACACGATTTGGCAGCGCGCGCCCTGTGCGCGAGCGGCGACCATCTCATGCAGCAGATACTGCGGCACTTGAGTGCTTTTGCCACAGCCTGTCTCGCCCGAGATGAGAATAACATTGTGCTTGTCGAGCGCCTCAATAATCGTGTCTCGAAACTGAGCGATGGGCAGATCGTTGCGACGCTGGAGCAGCTTCTTGTATTGCTCACTGCGTGTGTTGCGAGTGAAGAGATCATGAAGTTCCTTTGAGACACGCGTGGAGGTTTCGTCTTGTTCGTCAGCTAGCTCTTCGGTATTGGTGGAGATGTCTTCTTCTGGTGCTGGCGGTAAATCCGCTGTGGTCGTGTCCTCTGCCTCTGAGTACTCTGCCTCCCAGTCGTCCACATCCCACGCCTCTAGCGTGGAAGTCTCCTTTTGCGCGGGCACTGACATCGGCGGTGGGTTGGGCTCCACCACAGCGGCCGGTGTCTTCAAGCGAATCTCCTCGGGGATCGAATTGAACACGTCGTCAACAAACGCATCCAACGCCTCGGTCTCGGCGTCCAGACTCGCCGTCACGGCCGCTTGCTTAGCACGGTCCCACTCGAGCCAGAGTGCGCGAAACGCTGGCGGTATCATACCATACAGGGGCAGCTGCGGCGTCAGTGCGTACAGCGCGACGGTCGCGACTGCGTCTTTGGCTTCGTCGATCGTGCGGAAGCCGTTCGCCGTCGTCCACAAATCGTCGTCGACGGCGAACTCTTGGCGTGGCGAGCCTTTCTTGTCGAGCGTGATCGCGTACAAGTGGGCGCCGCGCGTCGAGAGCTTCTTGAACTGTGGCCGCGCCATCTTGTGCTTGTGGCAATAGTCCTGCAGCAGATCCCGCGGTGTCTTGCCAGTCCATGAGCCCAGCGTCGGCGCAAAACCAGCTAAGATGCGTCCGCCCGTCTGTAGCACCACCGGTGGCGTAGGCACAGAAGGTGCCGTAGCTGGCACTGGACTGGGCGAAGCCGGCGGTGCATCAAAGAGTCCGCCACTGTAGTCGTCGTCCTCTACTACCACTTCCTTTTGGGATGAAAGCGTGGCGCGCGTCGTCCCTTCCTCTTCGTCTTCGTCACCTCGGAAACCCAGGCGGCTCTGGCGACCGTCCCGTGGGTAAAACACTCGCTCGTCCTCCATGGCATCGCCAGTAGACAGTGCGGCCTGACTCTCGGTCGTCTTCTTCTCCTTCGTTGGCGCCGCCGTGTCGCCGCTCTCGCCTTGTGCCGCTTGCTGCTGCTGCTTCTGGCGGTACTCGGCCTCTCGCCACCCGAGCCGCACGAGCTGCATGCGCAGCATTTGAATGTCCTGCGCTAGCGCCTTTTGTTTCTTCTTGGTCAGCTTTCCGCTCGCCTTTTGTTCTCGCATGCGGTCGTTCAGGGCCGTAAACTGCGTCTCCAAGTCGCGCAGCTCGCGCTCTTCGGGCGTCAGCGCCGCTTCCTGCTTGGCCAGTTCTTTCTCCCGGGCTTCTTCGGCCTCAAGTTGCAGTAGGTACTGCTGCGTCCACGACATGGCCTCCTTGGCTTCTTCCTTGTCAGCCTCGGCGGGCTTCTCAACAGCCACTGCTTCCTCATTGGTATTGCCGTCATTCTCGTCGTCCCAGTTCTCCACCGCCACAGCCGCCTGCTGCATGCGGTCGCGGATCTCCTCCAATGATGTCGTCTCTTGCTCCTCCGCAACCGCGACGGACGGCGTCGCGACCACCGCGAGCAGCTCGCCGTCGTCTTCAGCGGCCATGCCGTCGTCGTGCTTGCGATCGGGTTTGGCGCGCAGCTTCACCGGCAGCTCGTCGCTCGTATGCTGCAGCGCCAGGAACGTCAGCGCGTCCTCCCACGTGTTGGCATACGCGAGCGCCTCGCGTACGAGCGGCTCGGGCACGCCGTAGTCGTCTTGCAGAACAGAGATCGCGCGCGCGATCTTCTTCTTGGTGCGGTCGCCCGTGAGCACATCAAGCGCCACGCCGCTCTTGCGGTTCACGCCCGGACGCAGCTGCGTGCGCTGCCCCAGGCGCGCATCCGCCAGTAACGACTCATGGAGACGCGCCTCCAGTTGCGCCGGCAACTCGAAGGCTGCGTCCATGCTCCTGCTTTGCTGGTGCATTGGATGAGGAGCTACGTACAAGGATCATAATGCGAACTTAACCTGGCTCCGTTAGGTTCGCATGGACCATGAAAGGGCGTGGATGATGGCAACCTCGAGAATCTCTCGTGCGGGATGACAGTGGGGAAGAAGAAAGATGGAGAGCTGCGGCCAACAGCCCGCAGTATGAGCGTGACTGGTTATGAGCCACGGGTCGTGCCCGAGGCTGCGAAGAAGCCCGTGCGCAGCAAGCCCATGCGCGGCCCGGGCATCACCAGCAGTGCCAACGGAGGCTCCGCTGGGGCGTTTGTGAGACCTGCGTCGCCTACTGCTGTCGGAAGATCCAGTGACGAGATGCTGCTCCAAATGGCCGCCCAGCCCACGGTGGCTAGCTCCTCGCAAGCTCAGGCCAAGCTGAAGGAAGACGTCTGCGTGCAGATGCTCCTGGGCGGCTACGTGCAGTCGTACGTCGACATGTTTTACCTCACGCACCGCCCCGAGCCAGCGGGAGACGCCGCCGCCAGCGGCTTTGAGATCGCCGAGATTGAATTCTTACGCGACCAGCTCGTCACGGCCGAGCACTGCAAGCGCCGTGGTGATATCCCAGATGTGCTCAACGCGTACGAGAGCCTCGCGAGCTACTGTGCCGAGAAGAGCGACATTAAGACGATGATCTTCTTCTATGAGAAGTGTCTCGAGATTGCGCGCCTCGTGAAAGACCCCATGTGCGAGATGCGCGTGCTGAGCAAGATTGGAGCCGGGTACCACACGCTCAAGGACCTGGACAAGGCCAGAGAGTATCATGAACAGCACGTTGCGATCGCCCAGGTCCTGTATGCCCACGAGGATGACGCCATGCTTCGAGGAGAAGCGTTCTTGCAGCTTGGACGGGTGTACTCGGATCTCGCACTTCTGTACGAACGCAAGCGAATGCACGACGAGGCGATCGACATGTACAAGAAGAACCTGGACTGTGCCTCGCAGGCGAGCGAGATCGAGGCCGTGGGCGAGGCGCAGCTCAAGATTGGCATCTGCTACAACTTGCTGGCGCAGCCGTCGAACGCACTGCCCTTTCTCGAGTCGTTCCTGGAGTCCTGTCGAGGCCTGGGCAACGTCGAAGGCGAAGGCAAGGCGTGCGCAGAGCTCGCGACGGCCCACGAGAATCTCGGCAACAAGCAGTTATCGATCGAGTACTTGAACCACTATGCGATGATCGCGACGCGCGCCGACAATCTGACCAACCAAGCCGACGCCTGCCGGCGGCTCGGGCACATCTACACGGCGTCGCAAGACTTCCAGCGCGCCCGCGAGATGCACGAGAAGAACTACGAGCTGACGCCGGCAGTGGCCGCGCACACATGCGACCCGACGGCGCTGAACTGCTCCCGTATCAACGTTGGCGCTGCGCGAGCGAACGACCGAATGGCGATCTTTCTAACGCTCATTAAGGACGACTTTCGGGGTCTGCTCGAGTGGAAAAACTCGCGAACGCTGCCGACGGCGGATTGACCAGGGCTTGATAGCGGCGTTTTATTTCATCTCGATGCATGTCAGTGAACCTGATAGGACTTACTCCTCCTCCTCCTCTTTTTCCTCCTCCGCTTCAACCACCTTTCTCTTGCGTGGTGGTGGTCTAGGGGATTCGCCCTCCTTCAGAGGATCGACGATACTCACGCGAAGCAATCGACCGTCCAGCTCCTGTATCAACGTCCTCACGGTGTCAGAAACTAGTGGCCCGTATCCACTCACATTAATACGGAGGAGAAAGTACGCACCTGTCCGTTCATCTCCGTGACAGCATCGAGCGCTTCATCGAAGGAAGAGTACACGAGTCGTGCCCACAGATGGGTGGAGGAATGCGCAGGCGTAATGAGCAGTGCTGAGTGTGCCATAGGATGTTTGACTTCAGCGACTCATGTTTCCCACAGCATAATGAAAATTGCTTCGGCCAGCAAACGCACATTCTTCCAGCTTGCCGTATTGCTCAAACGCCTGCCGTAACCTGATTTCGTCGGTCTTCCAGTGCAGCCCTAGGCAACGCACACGCGCCACACGTCAATCCACGGAGAGGGAGAAACACCGTTGGAGCACATAAAGAAGCGTCCTACCGATCACCGACACGTGCGTAGACATTGCGCGACCAAGCAGCGCGGTCGTCGAGCGCCTTGCGGCCGCTTGCAGCGCGACTCGTCCAGTGAGCATGGCGGCATTCATGGCAGATCCCGACCAGACACCCCGCGTCTCTGTTGTTGGAAATTTAGGACCATCACTCTGTGACTACCAGCTCCGGACGACCTGGTAGTCAAAACAAAGTGCTGCTTGAAGAAAACGCCACGGAAGAGAGACACAATCACGAGATTGTGGGACACGTCAGCAAGGGAGACAGCGATGGAGCAAGTGGCAGGCGACAAGCTCATGACGGAGGCTGCGGTGGCCGCCGTGGCGTCTCCCGTGGGGACCGGCGCCGGCCTCTTACGCCCCAAGGCCGGCCCGCTCAGCCGCGCGGCAATCGTACGCAGCCAACTGAGAAAGACTGTAGAAGCGATGGGGGGAAAAGCTCACCTTTTTCGATCGTGTTTCTGGCATGTTCCAATGAGTAGGCAACCGTGCTGCAATACTGGAAGACGTTCGATCTCGACAGCAAGCGCGTGATGCTGGACACGCAGGGCGGTGCGATGAAGACGGAAAAAGACACGAGTCTCCGCGCGCGCAAGAAGCTGGCCGAGACGACCAAGAACTTTCGCAAGCTCCCGGACGCCGAAAAGGTCTCGAGCATTGGCGGTCTCTTGCGCGCGTACCAAGAGGAGATTGACAATCTCTCGCGCCGCGCCAAGTACGCCGAGAACGCCTTCTTCACACTGTACAAGGGACTCTTTGCGGCGCCGGATCCCGTGCCGTCGCTCGAGTCGATTCACGACATGACCAAGACGAACGATCTCGAAGACGAGAATAAGAAACTCAAACGTGAGCTGCGCGACTATGAAATCGAGTTTTCGTCGCTCAAGAACCAAGAGATCACGATCCGCAAGCTCGAGGAACAGCTCAGCAACATGGAGCATAGCTTGGACGACGTGCTCCACCAAAAGGTTGCCGAGCGGTGTAAGGAATTGGAGGATCAGCTCGCGGCCAAGAACGTGGAGCTCGCGCAGCAGCAGTTGGACTACGAACGTCAGGTGGATCAGGGCCGCCGCGAGTTGCGCGAAGCGTCGACGCGCTTGGATGCGCTGCAGTCGGAGCTCTTCGCGCATAAGCAGCGGTCGGGGCTTGCCAAGAGTGCGCTCGATGCAGAGATCGAAGCGATCTCGCAAGAGGCGATCATGATGCAGACGCTGCGTCTCGAAAACGGTCAGCTGAAGAAGCAAATCGAAGAGCTCCTCAGCGTCTCCCCGAGCGGTCCATCGATCGGCTCTGGCTCCCTCAGCACGCCGTCGAATGCTCTGGAGCTGTCACAGAAGGATGTGACCATAGCGAATCTTCGTCAAGAGATTTTTCGCCTCAAAGAAGAAGCCAGCCGCGCGGAAGACGCTGCGGCCAAGGCCACAGAACGCTTTGAGGATTCGCTGCAGCAAGCCAAGCGCACGCACGACGACCTCTTGGCCCAACTTGCTGCGCGACCCACGATGGAAAAGTACAATGACGTGCTCCACCAGTTGCGCGTGCTGCAGCAACTGGAGTATAACATTGTCGAGGAAGAAGAGGACGACGTTGTCACTACGTCGGCCGGTGGAAGTAGTAGCGAGGCCGACGGCACCCAGTCGTCCAGCGACATCGAGAAGGTGCTGGTCGCGCGCGTGCGGCGTCTGGAACATGCGCTCCAGCAGCGCGACCTGGCGCTGCAGGAGAAGACCGCGGATTTGGAAAAAGCCCGAGCGGATCTTCAAGTGCAAATGGAGACGATTCGGGACCAAAAGCTCCAGCTCCACAAGCTCGAAGAGACGGTCGATGCACTCGAAAGCCGCCGCCTCGTTGGTGGGAAACCGCAGGACGTGGGTAGCGAGATTCTACTGGACGCTGTGGAAGACAACACCAAGACGGGGACGACCGCTGCTGGTGCCGGTGGTACGGGTGCGGACAGCAAGATGTTTGAGATTGTACGTGGACAGCGCGATCGCTTCCGCGACCGGATGAAGGAGCTACAAGCCGAGAAGAACAAGATGGAAGAGCTTACAACGGGCTACCAGAGCCAGGTTGCCCGCCTCGAGAACGACAACATGCAGCTCTACCAGAAGATCCGATACTTGCAGAGCTACCAGACGGGTGGCTCTTCGCGCGGGAAAAGCATGGCGCCGGGAGGCACTGGCGGTACAGCCAGCATGCGGGTGGCTCCAGGACTTGTGGACCTGGAAGGCGGCGGCATTACCGAGGTCGAGTCGCGGTACAAGTCGATGTACGACGAGAAGATGAACCCGTTTCAGCAGTTCAACAAGATTGAGAGCCAGCAGCGGTACACGAACCTCAACACGGTCGACAAGATCCTGCTCAACAGCGCCAAGATCTTTTTGGGCCACCGCATCACGCGCAACTTTGCGTTTGGCTACATTCTGCTGCTCCACTTTCTCGTCTTCTCCACGCTCTACACGTTCATGCACGGCTGCGGCATCACCAACGACAATTGATCCCGAGCTCTTCGGCCCCTGTGGACCAGCTAACAACTTCAATTTGATATATATCACGTTTGTAACATTTCGTGTCTGTGTCGCTTTCTGAGTGGCTGCTCAGTCCAGGTCAGGAGCTCTTCATATGAAGCCGTGGCAAGTGCTCGCGAAGGGCGCGCTGTGGCTGCCCGTGGGCATCGCCGTCAACTCGCTCGTGGTCAGCGTCGCGAGCGTCAAGGGCCGCTCCATGCAGCCGGAGCTCAACGACGGCGTGCGCCAGGCCAGCGTCGTGCGCGACCGCGTGCTGCTGGACAAGTGGTCTGTGCAAATGCGCCACCGTTTCACCCGCGGCGACGTCGTCGTGCTGACGTCACCCGAGGACCCCAGTGAGAAGCTCGTCAAGCGGCTCGTCGCGCTCGAGGGCGACATTGTCCAAGACAAGAGCGGCCAAACACTCATGGTGCCGCAGGGCAAGTGCTGGGTCGAGGGCGACAATGCCCCGCTCAGCGACGGCGACAGCAACGCGTTTGGCGCCGTGCCGCTCGCGCTTATCGACGCGCGCGTGGTCGCGGTCGTCTGGCCGCTCTCCCAGATGAAGCTGCTCCAAAGCAAGATGCCCGAGAACCGGTTCATCGTGTGACAGCCCACCTTCTATTGATCCGTATCCCAGGGTTGCGCAATAACTTAGAGAGAGAGAGCCGTGAACATGGATCCGCCCCTGCACGTGATGATCATTCATCGAACCCTGAGATCCGCGTGCGTCACATCTATTCCTGTGTTGGGCCTGGCCTTTCATCCCAGCCGCAAGATGGCACTCGGAACAGATCCGTCCGTCCGCCCGAGCGCCGAGTCTCATCTTGAGACATGCCCACTGACGCTGTACTCACAGTCCTCTACAGTGTTCTGCTTCTAGCGCACCAACGCCATTGCATACTCACTCTCCTTACCGCCCCTTTCGCTTCTCTCTCCCTCATCGGCGAAACTGTAGGTAGAGAATGCGACGTGGCGGTTCAAGGATCCCCTGTAGCTACACGACCCGTCCCGATACTGTACACTGAACTGTTGTGGTGCAACATTTTTTTGTGGTGCCACCAACACTGGTGGTGGCACCACAAAAAAATGCGAGCGGAGCAAACTTCCTTCTATTATTTGTTGGATGAATTCGAATGCGCGCCTGGCTGGAGAATGCATGGTGAGATGGAGATGTGAATGACGATGGCCTCTGCGATAAGTAGTCGCGAGTGGCCGCCACGATACAGGTGGTCGGTCAGGGGACGGGTGCACTCCACCGCCCTGGTCATCAGCCCGACTGATTGCGCAGTTGATGGCGCTTGAGCGCCAGTCCTCTGCGGGAGGTCAGTCTCTGAGTCTGTGCCGCCAAGTAGATGTTGGCTGAGAATCACCCGTGGCAGCATGAGTTATCAACCAGTCGCCACGCGGATCGAGTGCTGTTCTGTGTACACTCTATTTCGTGAGGTGGCATTGATGCGTGATATGCGAAACTCACCCTGCATGGACAGGAACGCCAGCGCCATCGACGCGGTCGCGTGTTTGGCTGTGTTTGAGGGCGGGCGTCTGTCTGGCAGACGCCGCACCACACATGGCCGACTCCCCTCAGGCCATCGACGCCGTCACGTGTTTCATTCATTCAACGGCGTCTGCTCCACACTGGCGCCATTCCCCCGGAACCACGCGCTGTCCAGCCATTGGATCAGATTTAACTGGACGCCGCCCAGACGATCCACTCGCGCACTTCAATAGCGGATCTGGCTGACGTCGACATGGGTCAGATGACTTCGACAAGACGAGGCAGTCGGTGGGATCGGGTGGTGGTGGTGGCGCGGGGGCGGTGGGGATGTTGTTGCAATGGGTGACCCACCACTGGTCCTGCGTGGCTCAAGCGGGCCACTTGAAGTGGCAAGTCCTGCGCAACCTGAGCTCCCGTCCAGCCAAGCAGAGTGTCCTCACTCAGACGTCGAAAGGAGAAAAGGCGATTGAGTCGTTCAGTGGGCCGAGACGAGAATGGAACTGTTCCATTGGAGGGTCCAATGGCGATCAGACTCAGCGCAAGCAATGTTTGATAAGTCCATCCAAGAGACCGAATGGCTGCGTGACACGGAGCGATGGGGCTGGCAGAGAATAATCAACGGGACTGTACTAAGAATGATGGCGTGCGGTACCGGCAGGATCAGTACTGTACGACCATGCGCCATCTTTTTCCAGGAACTCCTCCTATCCATCGTATGGGTAAGCATCGGAACTCCCCATACCGTACAAATGCGGTCCAGTCCATTGCGCATCGGAAGTCCGTTGTCAGCGGATGACCACAGCCGCCAATGGGTGACGTAGAAATGCGTCGGAAGAGGATCGCTTCACGACCTCCCCATCAAGCAGTGAGAGCCATGTTGTCGTCGCGACGGCCTTGCAGCAGAGCAGAGCATAGCAGAGCGCACATGAGCGGCCTGGCTCATGGGCCTGTGGCCACAGCCGCGACGCATTCAGCGAACGCGAGCGAAACACGAGCGAACACGGCCGTCGTCGCCACATAGCCGCGCCTTCCAACGGATCCAAAATGACACCAAGAACTCAGCATGAACTACATGTATTACCATGCAAAGTACTTTACGTCCGGTCTAATATGGGATTCTATGTTCACTCGTGAGCACTCGCAGTGTGGTCGGGGAGGGCGCTTCATAAATTATGTCCAAATAATGATAGAGTCGCTCGTCGCTCAGAGTCCCATGCGCCGGATGCGCGCGGCGTCGGCCTGGCTGAACGCGGCGTTGGTCTTGCAGTCGATGGAGCAGAAGCCAGGCGCCGGCGACTGCTTCTCGAGAAACGACTGCGAGCAGTTCTGGCACTTGTTGGTCTCGGCGTGCATGGCGCGGCCGTACTGCGAGAGCCGCGCACCAACGACGTCCTCGCTGAGCACGTAAAACGCACGGCGCGAGCCGCTGCCCGGCTTCATGGTCACAATGTCGTCGTCAATGAGACGCGTGAACAGCGCCGCACCGGCACGGCGGTTGGGCACCACGCCGGCGTCGACGAGCCAGCTCACGGCCTCGGACTGCACAAAGTATTCGTACGAGAGCACCGAGTGCTTGTGGCTCGAGTGCGAGGCAATGAGCTCAATCGCACTGCGCAGCAGATCTTCGTCGTCCTCCATTTCGCTGTCTGAGTTGGACGCTTCGCTCGAGGTGGCCGAGGTCGGCGCGCCGGGCGAGGCCGTGATCGCGTCGTTGGCCGTACAGGTCTTGCACACGCGCACGGCACCGTCGTAGCCAAACTCGGCCACGAGTTCCGTGTATGGCGAGCAGGCCCCGCAGACCAGTTCGCCGCAGGCGCGGCAGTGGTGGCGGCGACAGAAGAGCGAGAAGGCCGTGCCACAGCATAGACATGCGTTGCTGGCCGTATCCGGGCGCCACTCAGGCTGCTTCTTGAGCGGCGAGGCACCACCCGAGGGCGAGAGCGAAGGCGCAGTCATACTCATGATATCGCTCGTGTGGGGATGTGGAGACGGAAGAGGGGACGTACTCTCGACAGCGCAAGTTGGAAAGTGAGCGGATCCCGAGGATGGCGGCGACTCTCCCATGCGAGCGTGTGTGTGTGGAGGAAGCGTACTCAGACCCGTCGCTCTTCCTTCGAGCGAGAGGGGAGATGAGACCGTCGCCTCCGAGCAAACGATGGTCAAAGTGCGCCGGCCGCGGCTGTGTCCACGGCCTCATCTCTTGTTTCCCCAAACCGCCGGCAACTCTTCCGCCATGATTCCTGTGATTGGTGTGGGGGTCAAGTGTGGAGCTATTCCTGTGAGAACGCATAAACCGCCTTCTCACCAAGATCTCACGATGCCATGATAGTAGGAAAACAACTCCTTGATGACCTCTAGAAAAGGATATTCCGCACAGAAACGATATCTCTGGATCTGTTTCGTCGGTGCATGGGCCAGCGCTGGACCGGTTCTGGCGCGTTCCGCCTGCGGACCATGGATGAGGCTGTCACGAATGGCGGCACTGGATCTCTGCGGGGCCACCAGAACATGTGACAAGATCACCGGCATGCCGCCCTTGGAAATGGACGATGGCAACTTCAGTTTCATTTGGCAGTGGCAGCCGCCAGTGGAAATAAATGCCCCTGCGTTTGGGATCTGTTTTTCCAGTTTCGTGCGGGCCGCCATTATAATTGTCCAGTAGAGGGAGGTGATTGCTCAATGCCAAAAGCGAGGGAACTGGCGCTCTGAGATGATGGCGGAATAAATTTTGTGGACGCATCTTGGGAGTCCAGGCCACCGGCCGGATCCATTGTTCGATTCGTCCTCCGCAGTGGATTTCTTTCTCCCGGCCTTCTTGCACCGACATAATACATATCCCCCATCACACTTGCACTGTACAGTAGTTGTAGAGCTGGCTGGCAAACGAGGAGCCCAAAATGTGGCCGAGGACAACCAACAACAATCCCCCTGCACCACCATGCACCATGCATTTACTAAACAACTGCGGAGACACTGACGGACCGAATCGCCCACGTTAAAAACGAGTGTGTGGGTCGAAGTGGGATGCTGAGACTGGAGACTCTTCTTTGTGCGGCGCCAGCTGATGCCCATGGATTATTTTTATTTTTTAACTGTCACAGTCTTCTGACACGAGCCTCACAGCGTTCGGCTGGTTCTGTTGCACGTCGAGCGCACTGTATGGTCCAAGTTGGACGCGAAAACCAACTGGATAAATGACGCGGTATCGCCATCGAGTAATGCCCAAACATAATCAGGCCTGCTAACAGTAAAGCGCTGGAGTTCACCTCCTAGAACAGTGCTATTGTATTGGAAAGTTCCTTGATTTCTTGCCACGGACCAAGAAATGAAGGTTATCGGCGCAGTGCGTGGGGGGCCATGGTGTGTGGTACTGTGAATTGCGCGAGCGTCCAACATCATACGTGGCAACCGCGTGATCACTGATCAATAAAAAAATACAATGCGTCCCATCCATGATTTGCCTTGGTTGATCAAGTGTCGGCAGAAATTTCGGGTCGCTCCGTACCCAGATAGGCCGAGACTTGTTACAAGCAGCAATGCTGAATAATTCATTTCTAGATTGACGCTTCCTGTACAGAGTGTGCCGACGCGCAAACGGAGAACGGAGAGTGACAAATTTTGCTTTGACACGACGGGTCTTTTTGTTGATTATCGTGGAGACGTGATTTTCACAGTGGGGCGACTTATGATGGTGTCCCACTGCTTTGACACCGTGGGATGCGATGCAAGGCATGGGGCAGTTAGCCAATCGCGAGGCTCCACGAGTGTGTGGGGAGAGACCACCAGGCGAAGAGGAAGAGGAATCGCAAGCACAAGAAGGATGCGTAAGCTGTTGCCTACTGACTGAGGCCCGTCAGTGGCGGGCAACTGTACAGTGTATTCATTTGAACTGCGAAGTGGCAAAATGAGTGGAACAAGGGAACTGACTCAGTTTCCTTCTTTGCAACCGAGAGGAGCCGGGATGTTCCCCAACAAAGTCGCAAAATCCGAAGGAGGATCCGACAGACAGGACCTCTGACCATGGAGAATGCTGCCGAAGCAACTTCTCCAAAGCGAGATGGGAGGGCGTCGGACGCATGAGACTTAGTGCCCCCATGAGTCTCCCTGTCGTGATTTCCGTGGTCGGACGCGCGGTCGGCTTTGTCATCGACTGCTCATGCAGTTGCTAATATCATGGATGCCGTAAATGCAGTTGCCAATCGCTTCTAATATTCTCAGATTGACACATAATACCGTGTGTCCCTCTCCCCAGTCAGCCAGCCAAGAAAACAAGCTCGTAGTGATCATGAGGGCACCAGCATCTCAGTCGAAGGAAAACAGCAGTTACTGTAGTGCTCAATGAACTTTACTGTGATCCTTCGAACTGTGCAGCATGCACAGTCACTGTACGAGCAGGTTGAGTTGGATGGACGCATGTTGTCGGATAGTTCGCATGCATTCACCAGTGGTGATCCAGAAACCGCGTGTCCTTCCGTGGGGCCACTTGCCGGGACCCCCTTTCCTGCTGACGGATTCCAACTAAGGCACGCTAGTATTATTATCGGGACAAGCCGGCTCCGTTATGTATCCTCGGTGACCTGGCAAGAATCCGCCAGATCTCCTGTCGCACAATGTTCAGTATCCTCGGCCTCAGGCAGTGCGCTGTCGAGGCAAGCCTGATCTGTACATATTTGAGTGCAAAATTCAATCGCCCACGTGACCGCACTCACTCAACATCTAATGTTGGGTGATTTCCGTCGGATCATTTTACAGGAACCACCGCAACAACAAGAGTACACTGTACGGTATCTATACTGTATCAATGGCATCGGCGGTTGAGAGGGGCGCAACAGTGGTCCACATCGGCTCTGGTGCTTCAACAACTTTCCTCGTCGACACATTCGGCCTTACGTGGCAGCCATAAAACACGCCGTCACTTCTGTCTCGTAGTGTTAAAAAAGGAGGACGCGGCAGCGACTCGCCAAAGGATTTCCCGCGCGGGATGTAGCAGCACGATCGTTGCCTGTCTGGGTTTGACAAGACTTGGCGTCCGCGGAGAATATCCAACGAACTGCGGCCACTCGTTGCAGACGTATCGGTCTTGGGCGTGCACCGTTGCATGCATCGATCTGACAACGCCGCGGGTTCTCAGACGCGTCGCCCTGGCAGTGGCACGTTGGCGGCCCACGCTTCCGGCTGCTACAGTGCTGACAGCCGTGCTACTGTGGGTCAACGCGTGGTCTCTGTGACCTCTTGCCCAGAAACTCTTGTGGGACATTGTGCCTGAACAGCCTTGTGGCAAGCTATTATAATAGCCGTCCCATCGTCGCGCGCGGGACACTATTAGTCCACAGTAGCCGTCGCTTCCACGCTGCGGGTGAATGCGCAGAACCGAATTGATCCATCATCCACACGAGAGCTCTGGGTTGCCAAACGTGAACCCAGACGAGAGAGTGAGTCACTCGATCTGTTCTGTGGGGATCGGGTTGCACGGAGCGTCGTCTTTACGAAGGTACAGGTTGCATCAACCAGGACACGCGCTAGAAAATCGGCGCGCATGTTGAAGCTGACCAGAACGTCCCCAAGCTTGACCCGCGAGGCTGTACTATCTACTAGTTTATAGAGGTTTTGAAACACAGCACAGGCGCCCAACAACGCCACGACAAGTGACATTCAAAATCAGAATGATGCGTTACGAGAGGTTGGCCAGCGTGTTACTAACATGACTACCTGGTAGTCATAAATGCGGTGTTTCCACCGTGAATGTGAAACCCCGCCAACTCCCATCTAGTGACGACGGCGGCTCCATGGCGCGAGGCCGCCGCCGAACCATGCGCCGCGTGTATTGAGATAGGAGAACGAGCCGAGCGGGGGCTGTGTACCATGAGCCGCGATGTGCGCGTGGACCCGGACCTGGGCAAGCGCCACGCCGAGCGCAAGTACGACAAGCAGTTGCTGCGCGCCAAAGTGCCGTGGTACCGGTACGCTTCTTCTTCTTCTGCTTCTTCTTCTCCTCCTGATCTCTCAATGGGGGCGTTCGTCCTGTTGGACGGCTGACGTGGATGCGGCTGTGGTGGGGGTTGCCCGTAGCAACACGTTTGAAGACGCCGAGGCCCCACTGACCACAGCGCTTCCGCGCGAGCCGACGGCGCCCGATCCGCCGCTCCAGATCCCCTCGGAGCTGCGGCCGCTCGGCCACAAGCGACGGTATCTGCGGACGATTCAGCTCATCGAAGACCCACTCCCGCGATCGCCTCTGGTCGAAAGCGCCGCGCTCAATGAAGATGTCTCTCCTCATCCATTCGAAAAGACGCTGCGTCTGGACAAGCCGTGCGCTTCCAAGACACGGCATAGTAAACCACCGCCGCCCATGGCGCGCACCGTCAGCTTCCCCGTGATTACGTCGACTTCTCAAAAGAGCTCCACAGACACGAGTGGGCACTGCGACGAGCAGGAGGACGAGCGACTCGCGGCGAGTCCACGAAGCGAGGGGCCCCGCTCTCGCCGTCGAGACACGACGCTGGGCACGACCAAGTCGATGGCTCGACTGGTACGTTATCACAATAGCGTGGCATATCGAGTATCTACTGACAGGAGAAGGGTCCTTCTTTCCCTGTATTAGATGCCACTATTGCCGCAACGATCCGATGGCGCCGCCGGCGTGGGCCCCTTCACGCGGCGCTCGGCCCGCGAGCAGTCTCGACGCGTGTCTGTGGAAGAGGCCGAGGACCTGTCCAACAGCGACTGCTACTTTGGACCGACCGCCCGGAGGCAGTTCTACGACAGGTACAAGCAACTCTACACCAAGCCGTACCTCTTCACGGAAGATGCGGATCTTGTGAGCCCACGCAACGTGCGAGATGCCGACGGGTACCTCGTCATCCCGTCCCGAACCTGCAGCAAATTCGCGCCCGCGTATCCCTCGGCCTCGCACCTCAAGGGCGTGGAGCGAGACTTGTCGATGGTCGGCTCCGGCATCGCGTTGAGCGACGGCCGTGGCCTGCCCACTGACGACAAGCTCTCGCCACGCTCGCAGTTCCTCACAGCGTGCGTCACGCGCCCTCACGTCGCGTCTCCCTTTATGATCCGCTCGGCGATGACCAAAGTGTACGATTTTTCCTTCCAGTCGCTCGGCGACGAATGCATCATTGAGTTTGCGCGGTGCCTTCGCAACGAACTACCGTTTGTGGAAGACATCAACGTCCGCGACAACCGCCTCAGCGACGACGGTCTCGATGCGCTTCTCCACGCGATCACACGGGGCAGCGCCATGCTGCACCTCCAGCATCTCGACATTTCCCAAAACACCATGGGACCCAAGAGCGCACGCACGCTGCGCTCGTTCATCGTGACGCCGTACTGCAGCCTCAAGTCGCTGCTGGTCGACAATGCCGACATTGACGACCGCGAGTGCGCGGCCTTCATGACGGCGTTTGAGAAGAACCTGTCGATCAAGCACTTGACCATGAGCCGCAACAGCATTGGCAAGTCGGAGCACCTCAACGTCGTGCAGCCCGACTTTGTGACCGGCGGCGAAGCGATCGCGAGCATGCTCCAGTGCAATCTCGTGCTCGCGCACCTTGACATGTCGTGGAACTACCTGCGGCTCGAGAGCAGTACGACTCTGGCCAAGTCGGTGTTCGAGAACCGCACGTTGGTGCATCTGAACGTCTCGTACAACGCTTGTGGCGATGCCGGCGCCATGATGTTTGGCGAGGCGCTGCGCGAGAACCAGTGCCTCGAAGTGCTCAACCTCGCGTACAATAGTATTGGCTGCAAGGGCGCTCAGGTGCTCGCGAACGCTCTGTACGGGAACCGCACGCTGCGCTCGCTCGTGCTGGACGGCAACTGCATTGGCCGCGAAGGTGGCCAGCAGCTCATGTTTGCGTTGTGCGCGAATAAGAACGAGCTCGGCTGTGACATCCGTCTCCACGCGTGCAGTCTCTCCAGCTCTGTGGGCGAAGCGGCGGCTGTGTCTCTGCCTCTCCATTCCAAATCGGAGTCCCAGTCGCTCTCCAATGCGGGGGCGTCATCAGCGGACACTTCGCTGTTCAGTGCTGCGATCCCGACGTTTGGTGCCAAGAGCTCGAGTGTGTTTAGTGCCATGGAACCGACCGGACGGTACACGCTGCACCTCCACGATCCGTACGACAAGATGATGGCGACGGAGCTCCTGCGGCTCGCGACGTTCAAGAAGGGGTGCCGCTTTGTACGACTCGACCACCGTGGATCGCCTGGCGCTGCAAAGAAGGCTATCCAGCTCGTCCGCAAGGAGAGAAAGCCGGTACCGCATCAGTCGGTACTGAAGGGGTTCCACCATCAAGACTCGGGTATCGAAGCGAGTAACGATCCACTCGAGATTCTCGGCCTCGACGTGCTGTTCGCAGATGTCGACCGCGACCAATCTGGCTCGATCGATCGCAAAGAACTCATGGGTGTGCTCAACCGCATCGGCCTGTTCCCCAGAACCGAGAGCCTCGCGAGCGTCCTCGAAAAGTACGATGGTCTTCTACTAGAGCGGGGCCACGACTTCTCGGCGTTCTTCTTTCACGCCGTGTTTCAGCTGCTGGACAGCGATGGCTCGGGCAAGATTGACGCCGACGAGGTCGAAGACGCCTACAAGATGCTCGGGATCTCTGGCTATGACGAGAAAGAAACTGTCGAAGCCATTGCGGCCTATGACATGACTGGTGATGGCGAAATGGAGGAATCGGAATTCGTGGCGTTCATGAAGGACAAGCTGCTGGACCGCATCAAGCTTCAGCTTGCGATCAGTGCATTGGCGGATTCGAACAAGAGCGAAGATGGGACCGACGAATCGTTTGTGGTCTTGCTGGACGCAGCGACGCAAAGACCGTGGCGTCTGCCCGACGACGGCATTTTGGAGGTCGATTTTCTGTACGAACGCGAGGCGTTTGCCTCGGTTGATGAAGCCCACCGATACGCCAAGATACCGCAATCGTCGATCGACAAGCTGATCCGCAACATCACGGAGCTAGCCGACTCGAAGAGCGAGCAAGAAGAACTGTATAACGTCGCAGTCCACGACTCGGACCTGAAGTTCACGGCCTCGCAAGCCTACCAGTTGCTGGACGCCTGCAGTTTACTTCACCCCGTGGAAAAGAAAATCGAGGCCGTCGCGCAGATGCTCTCGCAGATGCTGACGACCAAGGACGCGCAAGTGCTCGTGTCACGGACGCTCACACTGCGTCAGCGGTGTCGTCTCAAGGCAGAAATGGGCACCGCCTACTCGGTCCTCATGGGCAACCCGACGGCTCACTACTCGCTGGATCTATCGAAACCCAAGGACCGCGCGCGCTCGCCAAGATAGCCGAGGTCGCGCAGAGCGAAAAGCTGTTTTCCAAACACAAATCTTGTCGTGCCGACACGTCGCAGCACGGCAACTGGGAGAACTTCCGCAACGAAGAACTCGACGGCGAGAAGCTCGTGCTGACGACGGCGTTTTTCCACGTGATGCCGCGACGCGGCAAGCTCTCGTTTGACTATGTGAGCACGACGAGGCCCAAGAAAGGCACGCATGCGTTGAGCGATCGCCGGTTTCAGCAGCTCATCACGGAACTCCAGTCGAGCATCAGTCTGCCAAAGGAACGTGGGGACAGTGATGACGACGACAATGAGGAAGAGATCCAAGTGAGTACTTCTACAACTACCAGTGACGCGTCGTTATCTAAGTTGTCGCTGGCCTCAACAGTCGGCATTGTTCGTCCATCAACGTTCTCCAAGCTCCTCTTGGCGGGTAATATGAAGCCACCAACCGACTTGTGGGACAAGACGAGAACCCTGATGCACAAGAAAGAAAAGTGGAAGTTCGCCATGGTGTCGCAGCACGCGCGGTTCCGCTTCACGGCGCGGAACACGACCAAGGAGAGCGTGGCGCTGAAGCTCGTGCAGATTGAGTCGACGGTCTGCGATCGCTGGCTCTCGTGCGCGCAGGCCGCTCAGATCGTCGCGTGTATGCCGCCTCAGTTTCTCGCACGGCCCGAGACCGCGCGCATCCTGTTTTCTCGGCTCATTGACATTGACAATTTCCACGAAATCTTGGATGCGCTTGAGGTGGACGACCAGTGCGTGTGTGTCCATTCGCTAGGGTGGCTCAACGTGATCAACCCAATGGTGCCCGAGAGAAAGTACGCGTTCGATTTGTCGATCCATGACGAGCGCGAGATGACAAAGCTGCTCGTGCAACTCGCGATCGCCGAGCCCGGGGAAAACTGGGTCAACCAGAGTTTTTCGCTCGTGCGAGGCGAGCCCGGTCTCCCCGGGTGGAAGCTGCCGGTGCGATGGGAAAAGGAAGACCCGAAGGACGGCGGCGGCGTGAACCACTCGGGGTTCTTGCAGCTCGAGTACTACTCGCGCGAAGACCGCGGGTGCGCACCGCTGCCGGCGTTCCGCAAGGCACTCATGAGCAGCGTGCTTGCCGGCACCAAGCTCTACTGTATCTGAACCACGTCCCCATAAATATACTACAGGAGCAGGATGAAACGGGCGTTCGGATCCAAGGGTCTTTACGCCTGAACGGACGCGGAGAGTGAACGTGGCTGTGTGCAGGTCGCAACGGTGCGTCGCATTGACAGCGAGTGCTCACTGTCAACATCGGATACATGGAGGACGAGGACGAGCGACTCGAGACCAGTGGCACAGAGACCAGAATGAATGACGCCCAACAGCTAGAAGACTCGTTGTTGCATTGCCAGATCGAAGAAGCGCAAGGGCAGGTGGATGCGCCAATGCTGCTCACGAGTCTCAGTGCCAGTGCGCTGGGCTATCTCACGGGCGATTTGATCATGTCGCGACTGGGCGTCTACGACCCCATGGCCACCAAAGAGGTAAGCCGTTTATATTTCTGTGGAGTGGGAGCTGAGATTGACGAGGCACATGCTGTGCTCATAGCTGATTTTGCGTGACGAAGAGCTACTGGGTGTCCAGGACGAGTGTGCGCAGAGCTTGATTGCGCTCGAGGTTCTCTCACTCTCCCACAACAAGCTCACGTCGCTGCAGGGTTTCCAGTACCTCTCCAACCTCGTCGAGGTATACCCTGGTGACCATAATGCGATGACAACAAAGTCTCTGACTTGTTTCTCTTACCCTACAGCTCAACCTCAATTTCAACCAGATCACGTCCCTCGACAATCTCCAGAGCTTTGGGCTCGAGAAGCTCTTCCTCTCCAACAACCGCGTAAGCAAGTCTTGTGGTATCTTGCTCACCCGTCGTATCTACGCTGACATTTTGGATCTGGGTGCCGCGCAGATCGTCGACATTTCTCCGCTCAAGCGATTCACGAAGATCACGACGCTGTGTGTCTACGGTAATCTGATCAGTGACCTGGAGTCGGCATTGAGCACCTGTCGCGCCCTGCCAAAGGTAGAATGGCAGCCCACGGCTTTGAAGAGAAGTCCTTTTTCTGATTCGCATGTGTCTGTAGTTGCGGTGTCTGGACCTGGGAGGGAATCCCTGCTCGCAAGATGTCGACGGATACAAGTTTCAGGTCGTGCGTGCTCTTCCGCAGCTCAAAATCCTCGATGGCGACCAGCTCACGCAACTGGACAAGGACCTGGCCGAGGCGTTTGTGATGCAAGCCCGACAAGCCGGTGCGGATCCGCCGCGGCCTTCAAGTGCGACGACAACCATTGGCTCGCGTCCGCTCACTGCCACACCCAAGTTCTGGGAGAGCGATGCACCGCCGGTGACACCTTCTAAACGTAAGTGTTTTAATCAGGGGATTTGTCTCTGGCACAAGTGACTGACTGTGTGTGTATGTGGGGCTCCTCATCCACAGCGTTCGATCCGTTCACGAGCAAACACATGCCCAAGGGCAACGTGCGTCTCTTCCGGGACGATTTTCTCAACAATAATCCCATTTTGCTCGAGTACCTCGCGCTGGAAGCACAGGATTCTACGCCGCGTGGCCAGTGGGAGGCACCCGAGTCGACCAGGAGCGAGCACGAGACCCCGTCGCTGCAGCGCAGCGGCAGCTTTGTGGAGAAGATGCGGAATGCCAACCCTCTTGAAAATGGCAGCAACGCGGGTGATTGTGTGGCCTCGTTGGACGAGTCGACACGGCCTGGAACCGCAGGCGCACGTCCCTCAACGGCAGGCCTGTCCACGGGCATTGGCGCCGTGCTCACGACAAATCTCGGAATTGATCCGTCCGACCCAAAGAGTACGATACGCAAACTGCTCAAGCATATCGAGCTGCTCGAGGAGAGCCTCGCGAGCTACAAGACGCCCCACGTGGAAGCGAGCGAGTTGGCGCTCATGGAAGAGAACCGACGCCTCCAGACTGAGAATAACAATATCCCGATTTTGCAAGACGAAATCATGAGCTTGAAAAAGCAACTCAGCGCCGCTGGTGGTTTACGACCACCAGCGCCAACGTCTATCTACTCAGCCGGCAGTGCGGATGCAAAAAGAACGGCTGCGTTGGAGCAGGAGAATGAGCAGCTACGACGTGAAGTGCAGCGGCTCCGGCAACTGATCCAGAGTCACGAGGTCACGTCCACAGAATCAGCAGCGATATCACCACTCGCAAATAGTGCGATGGGTACGCCCGACAAGCCCAAGCGACTCGGCGATTCGCTGCTGTTGGAAGAGTCAGCGTCGATCGACGTGGAGCTCACTGAGCTCATACTGCAGAACGAAGTCTCGCTCGAGATGATCCGCAACGACATCAAGAACACGAAGAAAGAGTGGGAGGATCAATTCCAGGCTGCTAAGCAAAGAGAGCGCGAGCGACAGCGCGTGCGACCACAAACGTCGCTTGGGCTCTTGCAACCCACTGGATCTGGAGACTCGCTCGGGGAGCTTGGGGGTGGACGAAGGGCCGCTAGCTCTGTCGGGAAAGTGAAAGCAGGCGCAGCAGCTGCACCAGCATCGCGAGCTAGGCAGTTACACACATCGGCCGGATTTCGCCACGGAGGAGGCCCCGAAGAACGACTGCTTCTCGATTCACAGTCCTCTCCAGTGCCTTCCGCCTTGAATGGTAGATCTGTAACCAACATCCTCACACTTTGAGATGATAGTCCACTCAGTTTGGATCTTGACACAATACACAGTCTCTTTCTTTTGGTTAGCGGTTATCGTGCGGAGGACGAGGAGGGCTCCGTTCGCCTTCTCATCCTTTTCGTCAAGGACGGAGTGATTGGGGGAGGGGGAGTGGGGTCGTGGGGATGGAAGCTTACGTCTTCGCACTTCCGTTCGTCGCGGCGCTTGAGGATGCACCACTTGCGCTTTTCGAGATCTCGGGCCACTTACCGTCTGCTCCAACGGGCCAGTTGGTGGAAGTTCGCTTGTGCTCGGGCACGAGCTTCTCACGCGTAGCTACATCCACCTGCGAGAGCTCTACGGAAGACACCAACGCCAGCGAAGCGTGTGAGGACGGGCATTGGAAACAATAGAAAGGATCCAACGCTACGAACCTTGCATCGTAAAGTTGAACAACGGTGGTACCGGTGCGTTGTTGGGCAAAGTCAAGTCTTCGTTCCGTAGCTCGTCGAAAAACGGATGAGCCGCCGCCTCGAGCGGTCGCAGCCGCTTCTTGGGGTCGTACACGAGCATTTTGGAGAGCAAGTCAATGGCCTCAGGAGGTGTTCGCGATCGGAAAATCTTGTTCCACGAGTGCGCCTTGATCTGCGGAAACTGAAACTCAGTGTAGTTGGGGTTCATGGCCTCAATCTCCTCACGCTGCGGCGTGCCCAGCACTTTGATGATCTCCACGAGTTGGTCGACGCCGCTTTCACCCGGAAACAGCGGCTGGCCAAGCAATAGTTCAGCACACACGCAGCCTAGCGACCAAATGTCTATTTGGCACACCAAAACCAACGTTTAGATAACCAATCATCACCCCCAACCAGATCAAGGAAGAAGACCCCAGTACGCACCGATCGCGGTCGTGTAGTCGGTCGCACCAAAGATGAGTTCCGGCGCGCGGTAGTACCGCGAGCAAATGTACGACACATTAGGCTCATTCTTTTGGAGCACCTTGGCGCTGCCGAAATCGCACAGCTTGACAACGTGGGACCTTGGATCCAAGAGCAGGTTTTGCGGCTTTATGTCGCGGTGGCAAATGCCCGTCGAGTGGATGAACGCGAGCGCACGGCAGATCTGGTATATGTACAGCTTGACCAGCGTAATGGGCATGTACTGCTTGGCCTTTTGTAGCTGCCGCGCGACGCCGTAGACCGTGTCGGGGATAAACTCGAGCACGAGGTTGAGGTAGAGCTCGTCGGGCTTTTCGCCGTTGCAGTAGAAGCAGTGCTTGAGCTGCACAATGTTGACGTGGTTGAGCTGGCGCATGATCTGCAGCTCTCGGTTCTATATGGTAACACGGTATCCGCGGATCGTCAGCAATGACAAGTCTCTATGACTCTCGTCCCATGGATCCCACCTTGAAGCGCTTGTCCTGGAGCACTTTCTTGATCGCAACAATCTCCCCCGTCTCTTCCACTGACGCCTACGTTCATATCATATCCATACTCAGCGTTTCCCCCACGCTCCCGTACTCGCGTTCCATTCGCACCTGAAAGACGACGCCGAACGAGCCGTTGCCGATGATCCGCTCGGCCGAGTAGTGGATCGTTTTGCCCTAGAAACACGTACATTATCCATCCGTGAGAAAAGATACCCACACCATACTCACCCTCCAAAGTTCAACATGGCCATACATCCGCGAGCGTATGGGTCGAGTCGCCCACCGTAATCCCCGTCGCATCGTTCCGCATCTCGTCCTTCTTGCTCTTGCTCGTGGTCGTGGTCGTCGCGACCGCCGTCGCCGAGTCCTCGCGCGTGCTCGCGACCGACCGGTCCGTCTTGCGCGGATCGTCGCTCATCCTTTACCTACCGGAATCATCCACCGTCACTTCTCACTCTTCTCTCTCTCTTGTCGTCCCCACCGAGAAGCCGTACCTCACGCGACCGCCTCTGCTGGTCGCCTTCCTTCGCTTCCTTCCTTCCGTTGCCGTCGGCCGCCGTTCCTTCCGTGGCGTTTTCCTTCGCTTCCTTCTTCCTTCCCCGGTGGGCCGCCCCGTCCGCCTATGGCTTCGGCCGCAAAGGGTTTATTTTTTTTCCTTTTCTTTTGCCGAGCAGGGGGAAGTTTCACATGTTGCGAAAGAAATGAACCGCGAAAATACCGATCTTCTTACCGGTTCCGCGGATCGGTAAACAGAAGTTCTGTTGACCGATCCGCGGAACCGGTGAAAAAGAAACCATAGAAACACAGAACTTGTTCTGCTGCAGAACAAGTTCTGTTTCTATGGTACATTTTTCACCAATCAGAGACGTTGAAGGGATATCTTTGGTGGAATATACGTCTGGATCCCATATCTTCAAGGTGAGCTCCAAACAGATCCTGTGGTCATGGGGAATCGCGTGTCTCCACGGCACGTTGAGACGGCGCGCATCGCGCTCGTCGTGGTCGTTCTGCTCGCGAATCTCTTCTTCTCGGGTGTGGTCTATGGCTGGGCGCCACTGCTGCTCGTGCTGCTGGACGAGCAGCAGTATGGAGAGTTGTGCCAAACCGACGCTGGCGGGACGCTGGCCGAGCCCTGCGTGGCGCAGGAGAACCGCCTCAACCTCATGTTTGCGCTCGCCGTCGTGGCGACAAACGCCGCGTCATTGCCCGTCGGCGTGTTCCTCGATCGGTTCGGCCCCAAGGCTGTGACGGCGCTTGCCGGCATTGTCCAGGTCACTGCAATGGTGCTCATGGCGGTGGCCGACTCGCAGCGGTTTGACGCATTTGTCCCGGCGTACGTTCTCATGGCCGTGGGCGGTACGATGACCATGATGGCCTCGTACCCGGCCAGTTTCCTCATTCTGCAGCACCAGACCGCGATCCTCGCGGCCATCAGCTGTCTGTTTGATGGTAGCAGCGTCATCTTCTTGTTGCTCTACTCGATCCGCTCCGTGTTTCGTGCCTCGCGGTTTGAGCTGTTCATGGGCTACGCGGGCTTTGCCGCCGTCGTGTATTCGCTGATGTTTGCGCTCTGGCACCTGAACGAGCGTGCTCTCCAGGGGAGACAGAACAGCATCCTCGACGAAGGCGAGGGCCCAGATGAAGCGCACGACAAACCCGACCTCTCGATGAGCTCGCCCATGAGCGAGCGAGCGGCCAAGCAACTACTCAAGACCCACTACGTCGACTATGGCACGCTTAACGAAGCGCAGCTTGCTAGCGACCACGAAGTCGAGGAGATCCACGAGCTCTACCGCACGGGCACGATCGAGACGCAGACGACCGATATGACCATTCGCGAGCAGCTCCAGACGTTCGAGTTTGCGTACATCATGGTCTATGCGAGCGTCCACGTGCTGCGTGCGAGTATCTTGATTGGCACGGCCAACAAACTGCTCATCAACTATGGCGACGCGGCCAAGCATTTTTTGTACACCAAGATTTTCAGCCTCGTGTTGCCGCTTGGGTTTGTTTTTGTGCCGGCGATTGACTGCCTCGTCGAGCGCCCGCGCGGACTCACGCTTTCACTCATCTGTACCAACGTACTGGGCGTCGTCTACAATGTGCTCGTGCTCATCCCCATGCTGCCCGTGCAGAGTGCGATGTTTGTCGTGTTCACGGGGTTTCGGGCGTTTCTGTATGCAGTGGCGGCGGCGTTCACGGCCAAGACGTTTGGGCTCAAGCACATGGGTACCCTCATGGGCATCATCTTTTCGTGTGGCTCGATCGTGAGCCTTCTCGAGTACCCAGCAGTGTACCTGTCCAACCTCCAGGCCGACGGTGACCTCACGGTAGTCTACTGGCTCTCCCTCGCGGCGTGCCTCTTGCTTTTCCCTCTGACTGAATTCCATCGCCGGCGCGAGGCCTCGCGAGACAAGACCCATAGCGATCTGCTGTCTCGCTTTGGCGTGGAGTCCCCCGAGCTGCCGCGACCAGAACCAGTGGGCGTGAGCTATCGCCGGTCTCCGCCGCTGCACGCGCCAGCGCTACCGACGCTCGTGGGAACCGCCAAGCCCAAGAAGCAGCGAAGCAAGTCGATGCAGCCAAATGAAAGAACGCAGAGCGAAGGGGCGTTGAAGTGACAAGGGGAAAAACTGGATACTCGATCTGATCAGGGTTCAACTTGTCCCACATGAACTATCATTCTGTGGAACTTCATGGCTACATATTGAAATCGCCATTTGCACCACCGGTTTTGCGTTTTGTCACGGAGGTTTCGCGCCGGCCATTCGCTTATCAGGTTGAAACGACTTCCGGACGTGAAGAAAGTTCTCGGTAGCTTCGCCGCTCGCGCTTGTCCGCTCGGCATCCCACTTGTGCTGTCACCTCGTGGGTGGAGCGGAAGAAACGCCCCAACGGGAGGGAAGCCCAAAGGTCGCATTGAAGGAAACGCTGATGTAGAGAAGGACATGCGTTTTCGAGTGTCGCACCGCTCGTTGGATTTCTTCTCCTTGCCATGAGGATGAAACGAAAGTAGATCGATCCTTCGTGGTCTGCCTGGTGATGACACGCCGTGCTCTATCCCCGCCACATCGGTATTTCTCCTCTCGGGCCCACTCACAGTGAAATATACCATCTCGCTCTCGATGAAGCTGTTCGCCACCGCCGCGCTCGCCGTGGCCGTCGTCCACGCGCAAGATACGTGGGAGTACGGGGACCTCTCGCCGCCGGAGCCGCTCATTGAACACATCAACGACCAGCGCTCGCTGTGCCCACCACGCAACATTGACCTGGTTGAAGGACGCCCCATCCCGACCAATACGTGGTGGGGCAATCTCGTCACATGCGACCCAAGCTCCAACGCCACGGCACCGATCTGGGCCAACCCGTTCGCCATGAATATGGAGACGTATAGCTCCCAGGGACTCTTGGGGATCTCGCTCGGGTACCCTTTCCGGTCGCGGTACTTTGGCGACGTCTCGACCGACGGCAAGGCCAAGTTCTACGGCCACGTGGCCCACAAGGAAGTCGTCTTCAGCGCGACCGAGTTTGCACGCACGCCCCCGACACTGCGTGTGACCGACTGGTCCGATCTCGGCGTTCGGGTCGCGATGACGCAATCGTCATCGTCGTCAGCACTGGCGTCCACTATGGTCAGTGGCATGGCCTTCTTCACGACTTCGTACACGCAGCTCACGCCGCGGATTGCAATCCAAGTCCCGATCCAGTCGGTCAACGGATTCACGACGCTCACGGCGGGCGCGACGCTGCCGTCGGGGCGTCGCTTCGTGATCACGACCGTGAGCAGTCTCCAGTGGGTGCTCTACACGAGTTCGGACGTGACGCTCTCGGTCGAGAGCAACCAGATCTTGCGTACGACGACTGCCTTCACCGGCACGATCCGCATCGCACCTGTGCTCGCCGAGACGCCCATCGCCATGTACGACGCGCACAAAGACTGCGTTGTGCAGGGTGCCACGATCGAGGTCGTGAGCGACGAGCAGTACCAGTTCCAGTTCCAGACAAGCGGTGACTGCTCGAACGGCTTACTCCACTATGCGCTGCCTCACCAGATGGAGACCATGGACCCGGCCAGTGTGAGCGCTGTGGAGAACGTGGTAGTGCACTCTACGACCCGCGGCGAGATGCGTGCGCTCGTGACCAAGACGTCGCCGCCCGTGTGGACTCTTAACGAGAAGGCGTCGCTGCCCATCTCGTTCTACCCGCAGCGGCGACTGACTGCCATGGACGCGGCTCAACAAGACATGCTCAATACACTCATCAAGGACATTCGCGCGCCGTGGAGCATTGCCACACGTGGCAGCTTTTACTTCAACGGCAAGGCCGCGCTCAAGTACGCGTCCCTGTGTCTCATGGCCAACGACCCGGTCATCGTCGGCTCAGACCTGTCGCTGCTCCGACGCTGCCTGACCAAGCTCGAGGCCGTGATCAAGCCGTTTGTCGACAATACGTGGTACTTTAACCTCAAGTACGACCGCGTCTATGGCGGCATCGTCTCGGCCGAGAGCTTTGCGACCAACGACATGAACGCCGACTTTGGCAACTCGGTGTACAACGACCACCACTTCCACTATGGGTACTGGATCTACACGAGCGCGATCATCAACTTTCTGCACCCGACGTGGAGCCGCCTCGACGATCTCAACACGGTCACGCGCCTCTTGCTGCGCGACGTGGCGAACCCCAACAGCGTCGATCCGTTCTTTCCTAAGTATCGCGCGTTCGACTGGTTCCGCGGCCACTCGTACTCGCACGGCGTCACGACCTTTGCCGACGGCAAGGACCAGGAGAGCACGTCCGAGGACATCAACATGTCGTACGCTCTCATGCTCTACGGCCAGGCCACGGGTCACGCGCGCATGGCTGCGATTGGCAAGCTCATGGTCAAGCTCAATGCGCGCGCCGTGCAGCGTTACTTTCTCATGGACAAAGCCAACACGGTCCATCCCGAGGCGTTCAAGCGCAACAAGGCGCCGGGCATCTACTTTGACAACAAGGTGGACTATGCGACGTGGTTTAGCGCCGAAAAGTACTGCATCCACGGCATCCAAATGGTGCCGATCACGCCCGTGACCGAGTTCGTGCGCACGCGGACGTTCATCCTGGAAGAGTGGGACGACGTCCTGTCCAAGGAGGCGATCGTCGCGAATACCGACCTCGCGAACCCGTGGCTCAGTTTGCTCTACGCCAACTATGCGCGGCTCAACAAGCAGGCGGCGCTCAACGTGCTCCAGCAAACGCAGCTTGATGATGGGCTCACGCGGTCTTGGGCGCTGTACATGGCGTCGCAGCTCAACTGAGACCCTCGCGCGCTCCACAATGTGCAAGCCTCGCGTTAGTTGCATCACCGCTTAGCCGCGAGCGACAACAGCTGCGCAGGACAGTACATACTTGCACGTGGTAGTTTGTAGTGTCATACTACAGACAGCATGCGATGTCCATGATCCATGTAACTCCTCACTCCTCTTCATGTACCCACTTCAACAGGTTAGCGTCTTTCATTGGTTGAATATATGATTTCAAACATTCTGATTGGCCAAAATAAGACCGATCCCGGCCGTCATGGTTCCCTTCGGCCGGCTTCTTTGGCACCAACCAAAGAAGCCGACCGAAGGGAACCATGGCGACCGAGCGCGAAGGTGGCGCCGCGCTCCCGTCGTGCTGCTCCTACATGACGCGCCGCTAATGTTCCTCTTCTTTTTCTTCTGTGGGCAGCGTTTATCCGCGTGTGCGCGGACCTCAAGGCCGACATGCTCGAGATCCTCGCGCGCGACCACAAGTTGCCGCAGGAGGCGCTCGACTGGGTCGCCACGAGCATCGAGTACAACTGCCTGGGCGGCAAGCTCAACCGCGGCATCAGCGTCGTCCACTGGTTTGTGCTTCTACCTTCCTCTTGCATCATAGCTGTTGGCCAACTCGTCTGACTCTTCATGCGGCAGCACGCAGGCGATGGCCAAGGAGCCGCTCTCGCCCGAGATGTTGCGCAAGGCCAGTATCCTCGGCTGGTGCATCGAGTGGGTACGTGGCTCTCTCAGCAGCGAAAACACCCTTTCTGTCGTTGGCCTCGACCACTGCTGGTAGAGACTGACGTGATGATCTCTTCCGCTTCTTCCCACCAGCTCCAGGCATTTTTCCTCGTCGCGGACGACATCATGGACGACTCGCAGTTGCGGCGCGGACAGCCGTGCTGGTACCGCCAGTCGCACGTGCAGATGATCGCCATCAACGACGCGTTCTTGCTCGAGTCGTTCGTGTTTCAGATCTTGAAAAAGCACTTTCGCAGTGACGACAAGGCCGTGTACGCCGAGCTCGTGGATCTCTTCCACGACGTGATCTTCCGCACCGAGATCGGCCAGCTGCTCGACCTCACGACGCAGCCGCTCAACGTCTCTGAGCCCGACCTCTCGCGGTTCTCGCTCGAGCGGTACCGCCAGGTCGTGCACAACAAGACGGCGTACTACACGTTCTACCTCTCGGCGGCCTGCGCCATGGTGCTCAGCGGCGTGACCGACGACGCGTCCCATGAAGTGGCCAAGCAGATTTGCGTCCAACTCGGCGAGTACTTTCAGATCCAGGACGACTACCTCGACTGCTACGGCGACGAGAGCGTGATCGGCAAGGTGGGCACGGACATCCAGGACAGCAAGTGCAGCTGGCTCGTCGTGCAGGCACTCGCGCGCGCGACACCCGACCAGGCACAAGTGCTGAAGCAGCACTATGGGAAGAACAATGCCGAGTCGATCGCCATTGTCAAGAAACTTTACGACGAGCTTGAACTCGCGGCGGTGTTCCACAAGTACGAGGATGAGACGTACGCGGAGCTCTCCGCCAAGATCGCGCAGGTCACGGAGATGCCGTCTGAGGTGTTTACGATGCTGCTCAGCAAGATCTTCAAGCGCAACAAGTAAAAGAGATTGTGAGAGAGAGAGCAGCTCGAGTCTGTCTCTTCACAGGGTTAGCGATACAGCGTGATGGGAATGTTCTCCGTGACCATGTTGCCGTCTTCAAACAGCACAACGACGTTTGTCTCGAACTCGACTTTGAAACCTACACACAATTCAAATGCAGTTTGAGCCATTTTGAAAAAATGAGCGGTGCGAAGAGGGTGACGCACGCGAAGTGAGCATGGTGGGACACGTGAAGAGCCGTGGGAAGATCATGTAGATGGGGATCGCCATTTGTCGACAGACATCTCCCCAGCCGATCTGCACGTTCTGGATCTCGGTCGCTAGAAGAGGTGACCATTTCAATCAGAGATTCCAGACACGCTGTTCAACACCAACGATCGCGAACCATCTCGTGCGACGCCTTCTGCGTGCGCGACTGTCTCGACACGGATGAGCTGCAGCTCAACCGACTTGATCGGTGCACTCGCAGTCTCAATCACGATCTACAGGGAGAGAGAGAGAGAGAGAGAGAGAGAGAGAGCGAGAGATGAGACTACGAGTGCCAGACCATTGAGACCTCCTCGTACCTCTCCAGTGAACGGTAAGTTCACGGGGCAGTTGGTGCGGTGGATGCGGCCCGTGATATGAAACGACGGCACGGTCGTCAGGCTTTTCTGTCGATATCGAGACGTGCCATCAGTTCTACGGGCGCACCCAACGCAGCCATGAGGATCCCACGTACCCGGCGGACGTTCTCGACAATCTCGGGCGTAAGACTAAACTCTTCCGGCGCTTCCGCCATGGGCTCTTGCAGCTACTCGACACAGACACGAGAGGCGTGGCTGAGAGGTTGAGAGACGACACTCTTGGCTCAGTCAGACCTCAGGACGTACCGGCACTTCGACGATAAACTCGGCCGTCTTGGCAAGATTCGACTTCATGATGCCGCGCACGCAATTGCATGTGATCTCGTACTTGACTGACACGTAGACGCCGTGGTACGTCTCAAAGAGCGGCTGGCCGTCAATGCCCGCGAGCTCAAACTCGAACGGAATCTTGGTGATGCCAAACGACACTTTGCCCGGCGCCGCGACCGGAATGTGGAAATAGACCAGATCCAGCGGCGCGACCGCGTTGTAGAATGAATCAAAGAGCCCGGCGCTTTTGACGCTCAGCTGGAGCCGCGCGCTGCCCTCGACTTTCATGGAGATGCCCTGGTGGGCAAAGCCCTTTGGGGACGAGATGATGATCTGGCCCTGGACGATCTCCTGCAAGAGATACAGATCGTTAGCGATCCAGAGAGCCACGAGAAGAAGCGCAAGAGAAAGGCGATCTACATGAGGGCGGAAGATGCGGTCCACGCGGTTGAGCTTGATGTCGATGGAGGACGAGCTCATGGCCCTTGGATCCCGTCAAGATGAACTTCAATTGAACCTCGAAGAATAAGAGAAATGCCAGCGATAAGTGCGCATGCGAACTTCCGGCAAGAAGGATACATTGCGTAAGATAAATATATTTCCTTCTTGGTTGTGAAAAATACAATCCCCTCGGTTTTCTTTTTCTTTTCTTCGGATTGGGTAATTTTTCGATTCTTGAAGTTGTCGTATGGATGGAGATCCTCACAACTCCATGGCGTCCAGGAGCGACGTGAGCGACGTTCGTACGCCACTATACGCATCAAGCATGGTGAGTCGCTTTACCATCGAGAAAACTAGACTTGGAATTGACGTACCGCTTGGGCGATCGCTTCTGGGCTTTCAACGCACGGGACACGGGCGACAGCAGCTTGTCCGTGGGGCTCCGCAGCAGTCTGTGAAATGGTGAGGTGTTTCCCGTCAGGCTCTTTAGTCGCAGAAGACAACTCATAGCTAGTACACACAGAACGTACCGCTCGTGGGCCGTGAGGTTGTTCTCCTTGTCGTCCTCGTCCTCCAGTCCTGAGATCGAAGCGGATCCCGTGGGGGAGACCGACGGCGTCGGCAGTTGGCTGGAGCTGGCCGAGCGAGAGAGGTTCGTGGTGATGATACAACACTCGCTCATGACTGCTGGAGGTTGAATACTTGGTGGGCTTGATGGGAAGAAAGCAAGTGTGGTGTGGCTGGCGACGCGAATGGCAGAGTGAGCCTCTCGCGCTCGCCCCTTGTTTTCCAAGGTCGCGGCCCCGGAGGGAGGGTTCGTAATTTGGAGCCACCACTGACCTCTGGAAAAATGGGCGCGAAAGAGATGCTATTTGGGCGGGAGCACTCACACGCCAGTGGGTCCGCCTACGAAAAGCCGTTGGAGTGGAGAGTGGAGCTAGGGTTCCCCTCCTGCAACCCAGACTCGGGCCAACCCACGCAGCGAAAGAGAATCTTGGTACACACAGTTTACCGTGCTGTTTAAACAGCCATGGAAAAGGGTTCTTCTGGGAAGAAGCTTCAGAGAATCCGACGTTGCAGTTGGCGCATCCCCCTGCGACGAGCCGTTGTGTTTTCTTGTATCCGATACACTTTGTTTTGTGATACAGCCGCACAGGAGTCGGGGGGCACCGTCACGAAAGGACGCGTCGTTTGGTTGGCAGAAGGAGGATGATGGATGGAGGTGGGGTCAAGAGAAAACCTATTTAACGAGTCGCGTGCTTGCGTCAGTCGGTCGAATCGGCTCCATCGCGTTCTGGTGACATGGCTGAAGGTCGCAATGGCCCTGAGACGTTGGCTGTCGTCACCCCCACTGCCAGCGACGCGAAAGTCGCCTGGTCCACATCCTCGTAGAATGGCTCGGATGAAAGCGTTAACGTCATGTCACCACCGTGGTTATGCGAACGCGTCCTTGATCCTGGCGTCAGCACTGTCGTCTGCACATGCGAGCGGGCACTTCTCGGCGCCTTCTTATCACCGACGGGCCCGATCAGAGGCGGGCACGGCGCGTGGCGCTGCTGTTGTTGATGGTGGTGAAGTAACTTGTCATCTTGTCGCCGCGGGGATGGGACTTGTCCCTGTATTCGGACCAAGGATGCCTTACTGGGCGAGTTACAGAGCGAACGTAGTCCAAGCCGAGCAACCAGGTCTTGAGCCGTGATAAGGGCATTTGCCCCGAGCTTGCTGGTGCTATGTGTGTGCGTGTGGCTGGCAAAGCGCATCTCGCCGCCACCAGTTGATTGCTGGAGCTGCTGGTTGAGTTGCAGGAGCGTGATCGAGTCCTTGAGCGAACGCTTGAGCTGCTTGATCTCCAAGAACTGACCTCGAATCACTTTCTCCTTTTCAATCGCGTGGCGGTGAAACGTCTCTAGATTGTTGCGGGCCTTTTCCAGTTCCTCCTGCGCCGCAAGCGCTTGCTTGTCGCGCTTGCTATGCTCGAGCTTTGCGGCCTTCTTCATCACGTCGACACGGTGCTGGAGCCGCGTGATCTCGTTCTCTTGGTTCGCGATCACTGCCTCCGCCTCCTCTTGTGCAAGGGACGCAGTCGATCGTTTCGATGCAGCCCGGGATGACGACGGTGATAACGTAAATGACGCCAGCTCACCTTCCAGTTGCTTGACTTTTTCAGTGAGCGTTTTGTTCGCGGCCGTCAAATCGACCACTTGCTGGTGGAGTCTCGCCGACTTGTCTTCTGTCGCTTTCTGAGTCTCCTTGTAATGGCGTAATTGCTCACGACAGATACGCAGCTCTTCCCGTTGCGTGACTCGCGTGCTCGGCATGGCTTCCTGCGTATCAAAAGTGATTCAATACGTTAGGCACGCGCCTGTAACGCACTTCGTTCCTTTGTCGATGCCTCACCACGGCGTCTTGCAGTTCCTCAATCTGCTTATTGAGAACTCGTTGTTGGTGTAGCAACGTTCGGTTCTCTATCTGAAGTGCGTCGATCTGCCGCTGCCGTTCTTGGGCCTTGTTCTCGAGCTGACAAGTGCATGAGCCAATGAGCCTTACAATAAGTACCACAATGAGACAGCACGAGCCCTCACGAATGCAATGGCGTCGTTCTGGTACAGCCTTTGCAACTGCTGCTGGGTCTCGGCATTGCGCTTCTTGTACTGCGCGAGCTTGCGCGTGAGCGTCGCCACAAGCGTCGCCGACTGTTTCTCTGTCCGCAGCGGACGCTTGCGCCGACGGCGCCGAGGCGATGCCGCCAGCGACTCCTCCACAGATCCTCTGGGACTGCATGACTCCGGACTTCCTTGCTGCTCGCTGGGCGACTGCTGCTCCTGCTGCTGGGGATGAGGATCAGCGTCGCTCTGTGGCTCCTCGTCGTCGCCGCTCACGGGCGGAGACTCGTCCAGCGGTAGCGGCTGGCTCGCGCGTGGTGGCGACTCCTGGACACCAGAACCCAATAGATAGGTCCTGTCACTCTACGGGTGGCTGCATACGCTCCTCTCCCACTACGCACCGCCTCGTAGTCCAACTCGTACTCGTCCGCCGCGTCCATTCTGCCGCGACTTCAACGTGGCACTTGATGTCCAAAAATGACCAGCCCCCAAAACGGCCTGTGTATTTTTGCAAATCGATCTAAACATTGCTGTCTACAACTGTAATTTCCCCAACCCGGCCATGCTTTGTTGGTTTGTTGGAAATCCAACAACAGCACCAGTACGACGGAGCAACCATGCCGGCGACGTCGGGCCGCGTGCGCATGCCGCACAACAACCGCATGCACAGCAGCGCCGCGCTCAAGATGACGGGCATCTGGAAGAACACGATCGGCTACGACCCGTACGCCGCCGAGGGCGAGGAGCAGGCGGGGCAGGTCTCGGCCTCGGCCCACGAGCAGGCCCAGGGCCTCATGGCGCTCGCCAAGCTCTCCAACAAGAGCGTACGTGTGGCTTCCTTCCCTTCTCCTCTCTACGATAATGACGCTCATGGGCGTTTGTGCATTGCGGTGGCCGTAGAACGACGTGCGTGGCGCGTGCAAAAAGTGCGGGATGCTGGGCCACTTGACCTTCCAGTGCCGGAACTTTCTGGACGCCGCCGACCAGAAGCCGGCGCGCGCCGATGCCTCGTCGTCCTCTGTACGTGTGGCGCCACATGTGGTGGGGATCTGTTCCTTTGTGGATGAGATGGAGCTGACGTATACTACCGGTACACAGGATTCGTCCAGCGAGTCGGACTCAGAAGACCGTCGCCGCCGCCGGTCGGCCAAGAAGAAGAAAGCCAAGGAAAAGGAAAGAAGCAGCAAGCGCGACCGCCGCGATCGCTCGCCACGGCGCAGTCGCAGCCGCAGCGCGAGCCCTAGCCCGCGTGGCCGCAAGACGGACCGCCGCAGCTCGCGATCGCGAAGCCGCAGCGCCGAGCGTGGCAGAGGGCGCCGGCAAAGAAGCCGCAGCCGCAGCGCAAGCGAAGCACGAGCCCGTCGCGATCGGCGGCGTCGCAGCTTGTCAGTGGAAGAAAAGAGACCGTCGAAAGACTCCGAGCGAGACGACTCGAGTGAGGACGACCGTCACGGGCGCAGCCGCAAGCACTCGAGCAGCCGCAGCAATTCCAAGAGGCACAAGAAGGAAAAGCGCAGCAAGCACCACCGCAAGCACTAGAGCGTCCGGTCGCTGTATTGCTTTACACGGCGGAGATGCCTTGGACTCGGCATTCGTATTGCTTTTGTATATGTCTCTCTATCTGTCTCTTCTCCCTCACTCCATCACATTAGTGCGCAGTTGTCGTCACGCTTGCTGGCGGTTTGCTTGGACGTCGGGAGTCGCTGCCAAAAGTCCTGTTTGCACAGTGCACGCACCGCGGCGTCCGCGACGGGCGTGGCGTTGGGCTGGCGTGGGTAGAAGTCCGACAGCCCACGTGGGCGGTGCGCCAGCTCCTTATCGAGTTCGTAGTCATCGTCTTCTTCACACGTCGTCGGATCGAGGTCTTCTCTCACGTAAAAAAGTAAATATGCCGAGGACGACGGCGACAACGTCTGCGGGTTGGCTGGAGTCGCACTGGCGTCGTCCACGAGCCACCAGTCGCCGTTGTCAGGGTGCCGAATGTGGGCCGTGTAGTGACCGCCACCCACGTTGCCCATGTGGTTCACGAGCCCATAGAGACGGTAGGACGTCAGCTCGCGCGACGCCGTGTCCACTGGGAACTCGAGTTGCTTGGTCAGAAACGACTCGGCTCGCACCACTTCATCGCGATCTTCTTGTGGACCACTCCCGTCGTGGGTCGCCAGAAAGCTCGCCATGTCGAAGCCGTCGACGTCAAAGTCCACACTATGGTTAAGTCTCTGATATGAGTACCCTCCACTTCTCACCAACTCAAACCGTTTGAGCTGAATAACGAGAATCGGCGGTAGCGACCACAGTGCGAGCGTCTTGGTATGTGGGACGAATGCTGGTACAGTGCTAGCGGTTGAGTCTTTGTCAGTCGCGTCAAGAATGGGTGCTGGCTTGTTGACTGCAAGGCAGCGACTGCATCGTGCTTCGACGCGTTCCTCCGAGCAGAGAATCTGGAGGCTCTTCTCGAGAGAGTGCGTGCTGTCGATCCTGTAGGCGGCATAACTTGTGTGGTCTTCGATGCGGCACCCACTCGCGAGCCATTCTTCGGCTTGTTCATGCGCATCCAGCGACCAGTCAATCGCAACGGTCTCATCCATCGCCAACTCCAGAGGTGCTTCGTCGAAACGGTCAATCTTGCAGCCGTCACAGTGGTCTGTCCAGTGGCAAAGGCCACAGCACTTGCCGTCGCTTCGTACTCGCTTCAGAATAAACGACCGGTGTCCCCGTGGAGAAGTCACACCAGATGATGTCATACTGGAATCTATGGCAGCAAACTTGCGATGCACCATGTGATAGAGTCCGCGTCCGCAGATCTGCGAAGATGGCAGGCGGCACAGAAACGGAAACCCGCAGATCACTTGGCGATATGGTGAAGTCGAGTAAAACGGTACGAGCCCCGGGCGGCGGTGGAGGAAGCGGAGAAGCACATATCGCTCACTCGTTCTTGGGCGGATATCACTACGGCCAAGGCACACGCGCGCGCCCATACCGGCCTCCTCGATGAACAAGTGATACGTCAATGGAATGGCATCCGCAGGCTGTGGGCTTCCAGACGGTGACGCGTCGGGTGCCGGAAGGCCAGGTCGCTCAACGACTGCTTTGACCCAGCGCTCATGCGAGGCTCGAACGAGCACTTTTGTGCCAGCTTCAAGGGTTTCACGACGAGGGGACGATGCTCTCCCAAAGGCACGCGCCTGCTCACCATACTCGATCTCAAACACGTTAATGGGTGTGGAGACACTGGAGAGAAGTGCATCGGGATCCACATAGTCGTCGACTGTGAATCCATTTAGCGTGACCGCAATATGGTCCCGACGAGTGTCCGTGTTCGAATACGTTGCGTGGTCTTGCTGGATCTTGATGAGTAGCTGCTCGACCGTCCAGTCGCCACCTACTTGGACCACGATACGAAGCGACGGGCGATGGCACGGACTATCCAGAAAATGGAGCACCACAACGACTTGTTGCTGCTGTCGCTTGCGTCGCGGCGACAGCATCTCTGTTTCGTCCATGAGCGGGAGCTGCAGCGACGAGAACGGTTCAAACCTTGTGGACGTATAGCCGCACTGGTTACATCGCAATGTGCTCTTAAACTGGCCGCAGAAGAGTGCCGTAATCACGGACGGCTCAGCAATCAAGTGGGATATCCACCACTCCTTAGCGACCGAGCTGTCGCACCGCCCGTTACTGTCACTTACTTGGAATCGTAGCTCTTTGAGAACTGTGTCCCGTGAGGGCTGCAAGTCGGCCGTCGTTGTTGGTGGACTTCGAGAGAACGATGTGAAACGAGACACGAGCGACGAAGTTGTCGCTTGTGTTGTGAGCAGCGACCCGTCATTCGTTTCTGAAATCGGTAGCCGTGTCAACTCATCGCTGAGGCTGCTCAGAAGAGAGCTCAAGAACTCTTGTGCGTCTTGTTGTGAACCATCACTGAGGTGGGGGAACAGCGTTGCGATCGCTGTTTTCATGTACTTCGGCGAGATCACATCGGCCATTCCCGAGACAGATCCATTCGACGAGTAGGCGTTCATTTCCGCGAGCAGCTGCCCGAACGCGACTGGGAGCAAACTCGACTTCGGCAGTTTAAGATCCTTGCCGTTGGATGAGGTTTTCTTGCCTGGCATAAGCGGGGATCCTTTGGTAGCGATCACAGTATGGCTCGAGAGGTCGAAGAGGTGCTCACCCTTTAGAAAATACTCTCTCAAGACGGGGGTCGCAGCAAGGCATTGCAGCGCACTGTTCATGAAGCACGTATTACCGAGATTGGCGAGTCCGTGGACATTTGACCAACCAGTAGTTGCTGCACGCTTAGAGTTCCTTGGTGTCCTCGAGGATGGCGTGCTTGCGCCACTTCGCTGGCTGCTGGCCGGACTGGATACCATCGGCGACTGCCATCGTGGGAGATGACTATTCGACCGCTCATCCGTTAACACCACGTCCATGGTGACTTTCATCCGACTAGCGCAAGTCCCTTCGTCGAGCGTACTCAGCGCAATGAGCAAAATGCCTTGCGACACTTGGATGTTTTGACACTGCTGCTCGCTTGTATCGAAGAAAGCCACTTCACCTTCGCAAAAGAACGCACCCTTCGGGTGAGCCGCAATAATGCTTGTGCCATTTTGGACGGATGCCCGTTCACGGCCGTGCAGGCTCAGCGCTGTCTGTACGAGTGTCTGCAATGTGACTTCACGGTCAACTACACAATGCGGAATGTCGATGACGCACTCTGACCCGTCTCGCGCGGCGACGGTCAAACGAATCGTAGCGACCAGTGCACAAAATGTCCACGATCCCTGACAAGATTCTTTGCCTTGACTGATCTCACTGTCACCGCTTGCGGGAGTCGAAAATGTCAACTGTGTCGCTGTCTCAGTCCACTTCGAAGGTGACGTTGCAGCTGGAATGCTTCGCTCACGGTGTTTCGTGGCCAATACAAGCCAAAGTGAGATCGGCATAGCGACGAGCAGCGTCGCGTAGTCGTCCTCCCATGACTGAGATTCTTCAATCACATCCCTGGAGACTTCCGAGTTTTCAACCGGAGTGCATACCTCGCTCTTAAGTACGTTCATAAGAGGCAGCTCCTTATCATAGTCACACATCCACTCAACCAGCCGCTCCCAGGCGGGGCGCTGCAGGAGGCAGAACCCAAGTTGCGTTGTGAGTTCGTGGGCGATCAGTTGATCACAAAACGAGTGGAGAGCCTGGAGGTACGCGCGGTGTGAGAGCTGCTGACCGCGGTGCTTAGCGAGATCCGCGTGGAGAAGCGTGAATACAAGATCGATGTCGGCCGCCGAACAGCCCGAGATCGGATAGCGCGCGAGATAGGTCTCGAAATCACGAAACCGAAACGACACGGTGTCGCGAGCACATGGATCGTCTCCTTTGACTGCAGCTAGCGCAGCAGTTGAGAGCTGAGACTTGAACGCGATCTCATCCAGTACCGTCTGCGCCAAGTAGGCAGCTTCCTGTTCACTAGACTGCTCCTCTTCTCGGAAATCGGCGCAGCGAATAAACGTCGTCAGCTGTGCGCGCGTCCAGAATCCTTGGCTGTCTTCGTCAAACAGCACAAATAGATAGCGTAGCACTTCGGATGACGACCGCGCTAATGAGCAGCAAATACACACGATCCACCACAGCAGCGTGGCCTTGCTCTGCGCGCGAACCGAGCCAACGTCTCCACTCTCAGTCGGTGAACACGAAGCTGACAACAAAAAGTCACCAGCACACGCATCGGCAGTGCTTTGCGTCGCCTGGAGCACAGTGTCTGGTACGACGCCGCTCAGACGATCGCGGATGTTTTTATGGGTAGCGACTTGTGTAGAGGACAGCACCCACCGAATGAGATCAGCTAGTGTGCGCTTCAGCGACTGGAACTGGTCAGCATTCATGGTTTCGATCTGAATAATCTCGAGCTCGTTCGGAGTATCATGATTCTCTCGTGCTGTCGGGCGTTGATGAGTCCCATTCGATTGTTTCCCCGGTGGTGGTGGCGAGCCCGATGCCGTCATTGCTGGTGTAGTCGTTGTAGATGATGTTGTCGAGGCTAGGCTGCCACTGCTCTTGATGCGACGCAGCTTGACCATGATCGTATCCACCATACTATTCTCTTCTCCTTGTTTCTCGGTTGCTTCTGGGCTGGGTTTGTACACGGGCGTCACGGCTGTCGTGAGCTTTTCCTTTTCGCGCTCAAACTGCAGCGCGAGCTTCGAGATCCAGTCCACCAACACCAACGACTCAAATGATCGACTCGCCATGGCTTTGAGGAACCTGGCTGGCGTCAGCAGCGTCTTGTCGGCTGGGAACAGCATGTCGAGAAACTCGTCTATTGTCCACGTCTTCCCATGGTCAGATTTCTCCACGGCGACCACGCCACCGGGCATCGCGACGGCTCTCAGAAACGCCAGTGCGTCGCGCTTGGTCAGCTCCTGCGCTCCATGGCGATCCATGAGCTGGAAGGCAAACTTCAGGTGCTCATCCTGGGTTCCTTTCCACGCGATCGCCACGCCCACGAGAAACTCCTTGAGCGACAGCGCGCCGCCGCCCGCATAGTTCCACACCATAAACACGCGCTGCGTCACGTACAGCGGCATGGCGCCGAATGCCTCCTGCAGTACCGTATCGCGGAACCGTGGGAAATCGACGCGGTCGCCATAGCCGCGCGCGCGGTGGAACGCCGCGGTCGCGACGCGGAGCTCGGTCTTGCTGAGGCGCTTGTCCACGGCGCTCGGCGCGATCACCGGTGGCGGCGGCGCGAGCCCGAGCAGCGATGAAAGCGACGACGACGACATCGCCACTAGAGAGAGGGGGCGTAGAGAGGGAGGAGGAGGAGGAGGCGGCGTCAAGCGGCTTCCTTTTCCTTGGACCCTGATATTCCCCCGGCGTGCTTCAACGTTGGTGTTGACTGAAAATGCGGTGGGGCAGGGTCCTCAATTGGGGTGGGGTAATGTGCATTGCATGTACCGAGAGGATTCGGTAAAATACGAATCTTGGGAGATCCTGAAGAGACGCGTTGAAGTTGGATGCACGCGCAAGTAAGATACTGACGGTGGAAGAACGGAGGCGATTGTCATGTATAACGTGTTTGTGGGGGGATATACAGTGGAACGGCATACCAAGAACAACGGAGATAACCTGGAGGCTTGAGCAGTGGCCGGGTGGTGCAGCGCGAGGACGTGGCTTGGGATGAGATGAAAAATGGAAGAAACACACGAGGGGATCTCAGCGCCACTCTTAGAGCGCGAGGATGTTCTGTGTGTCGCAATTGTCGTTCGTGTAGCCCTTGAAGCACGCACAAATGCCCGCCTCGTAGTCGCACATGCCACGGTTCGAGCACTGAGAGACGTATCGGTACGGCTTGGTCTTGTCACCGGTCGTGATCTTGAA